>JABSTR010003211.1:0-29876 GCA_013339765.2 Haemaphysalis longicornis | reverse complement strand
CGCCAAAAGGGACACTTTGAAAGGGACGCAAAAGGGACAAAACTCGAGAATACCGCCCCTGGTTTATAGTGCTGGTAGAAGGAGATGGAGGAGAGACGCGCATGCGCATCGCGTCTGCACATCTGGTTTATACGGCTGGTAGGAGGAGAATAAAGAAGAGACGCGCATGCGCAGTGGAGTAGCGCGCAGCGAGTGTGCACACCAGGAGAATGGAGGAGAGACGCGCAGCACGTGTGCACACCTGGTATATACGGCTGGTAGGAGGAGAATGGAGGAGAGACGCGCATGCGCAGTGGAGTAGCGCGCAGCGCGTGTGCACACCAGGGGCGGTAACCTGGGGTTTTGTCCCTTTTGCGTCCCTTTCAAAAGTGTCCCTTTTGGCGAGCCCTGATTGGCTAAAAGCAAACAACCGGAAGTGACGTAACGCAAGCGCAACAAACCTACTGTTAACGCTCACTGCTTAACCGGAAGTACGTCACGATGAAAGGGACTGGCAATGTGATTTCCGTAACGGATGTGACGTCGGTGAGGTCTTGCTGTAACCCGGCATAAAACACTTCCGTGTTCAAAAGGGTGTTGACCAAGCATCTGAAGGCTGCCTCCGCAAGACCACTATTTTCTACTTGCAGTCAACACGCTTTGGATGAAGCGTCGCGCTTTTTTTACACAAAGGAATAGTGTTGACAGAGGAATGGCACAGCCTCAGGACGGACGCGTGCATGTTATTATTGCAGTTTTTCGCGGAGAGGACTGCTGAGGGCGTGGCTGTCGTGCACGTGGAAGATATCAGCGATTGTTGATGCGGCGTGTGCAGCTGCCTGTCGAAGAACGAAGAAGCCTGCGGATTCAGATGAGTGGCTGTTCGTGTTGCCTAATCGGCAATAGAACGCTATCTAACGCACATGAGCTTACAAAAAGGTGGTAAATGGCGCAAAAGAAAACCTGAGAGCATGAAGCAACTCTAGCGAAGGATCTTATTTCGGGACGTTCATCTGTTTGGCCTTGCCAAGCCAAAGCGGTTGAATGACATTTCATTATTTAGTGACTGTTATGGTGAGTGTCGTGTACATGAAGAATACTTACTAACACGTCTAACCCACTTGGTAGGCAATACTCTGCTGCCGTGTGAACGCTAAAACGCAATGATAATCTGTAACGCATTCACTTCCGAATGGGGTAATAAACCTCCGCACCGATGCACCAAACAACCTTATCGTCATACCTTTCCTTTTTCTAGGGGTATATATCTGCTTCTCTTCCTGTTCAAATCTACCTCCAGCGCATGGCGCAAGCCTATAGGTGAAGGGAGATTAACTAGCCAGGGTTTCCACTGTACTTGAGATTAATGCCTGAAACACATAACCAAAGATATTTTTCGGTTGTTAATTCTGTGGGTCTTCGTCCATCTCCCGCGAAGATTAAACTTCCTTGAGATCAGATTGGAGAGTAGGGCGGGCGTACCGAGAAGGCGTACTCCCGGAGGAACTCGACCAGGTTGTGTGTGAAGCGATACATGCGTTCCGGGATGCGGAAGACCTTGCTGAAGTTGGCGTTGTCCTCCGGGTCGCCGCCTAGCGTCACGTACACGTGAAGTAAGTGGCCCCGGTGGCTGAGACGGGGAAAACCGCCGCCGAGGCTGCCGCCGGGTGGCGGGTTGGTGAAATGCGCCACGAAGGCCTTGTCGATGTCCGGGCGCTTCCACTGAACTTGCTCGTAGAACACCGCCACCGACGAATAGATGAGGGACGAGCAGAAGTCGTACGGCACGTGGTCTGGGAAGTACGAGTCGTCCAAGCGGTAATTCCTGCACGGTACACGGCCTCAATGCTGTAGACTCACATCTGGCGTGCCCCAAGAAAGTGTTCTGGGCCCCCTACTCTTCCTAGTCATAATTAATGGTCTACTCAAGTTTGTAAGATCCCAAGTCTGACTCGTTGCCGACGAGTGTGTTCGTTACCGATTATCCTCGGTGTTCCTTTTCTATTACACCTATCACGACAGCGTCGTTTCGACCTAACTCTCACATCCCTTAAAGGGTCTTTCGGGTTACTGAAACAAAATTTAAAACAGGCTTCGTCCCACTGTAAGATCGTTGCTCTTATCACTTGAATCCGCCGTTTAACAGAATACGCCCCGGCCATTTTGGATTCCACAAATTTTCCCATATTACCAAGTATCCTTGCAAAGCCCTGTGCTCATTTCATTTACTTCCTGCATATTGACTCGTCCTCCCTATTCAATAGTCTCCGGTTTAAAAAATCGGTCGCTATCGGCTCACTTCGCTGCAAATGCCGTCGAAAGACGATAGACCACTGCCGTTTCTGCCACGTAAATGCCTCTCCTATCTCTCACGCCCGCCGCCTGCCATGCTCCTTCCGTGCCTTTCCATCCTCCTACGATAAACACAGCGGTGGTTTATTCAAGTACATTCAATTTTTCCCCATTCCGCCGCTCGCGCCACCTATTGTCACATTTTGTTACTGTTGAACTTGTAACATTGCCACAAGAGGCCCAGGATGGTGCGAGCTTCTTTTGTATTTTTGGGCAAAAATATTGTTTTCGACGCGTATTTTTGATTTGCTATCGTCCACATCCTGCAATTTATTTTGATATAAAAGAACACTGCTAGTACCAATTGTGCACTGATGTTCTGCCTCAAAGATGTCTAATGCTTTCTTTTTGCTGAATAATGTTGACAAGTAGAAGTTTGTTTCCAAATTTAGTGGTTTGTAAAAGTTTTGCCTATATAAGCCTCTCGTTCCGACTACTCTTTCGAACTTTTGGCCGGAAGGCTGAAATGAAGGACAGACTGACAGACAGACACAGATAGTTGTGGGGTTAAGTAGCACAAGAAGGAATATGGCCTCTAAAATCGTACTGAACAAGCAGGGATGGACTTGAGGGGGAAGAATGCGGTGTAGGTGTCTCCCCCCCTTCCCCCCTCTTTACGACTTAAAAGAGCCATGAAGAGAAAATACAACTTCGTTTAATTTGAAAGAACTAGGATTCAGTATCTCACTCAGCCTCCATTACAGCCACAAAAGATGTTTTTTAGGGGAAGAAAAGCAAGAAGTATATAAAAACTTTCAAATTTTGCGCCACAGTGACGTGTATGAGCAAGAATGACGTCATACGGGCAAACAATAAAACATAATTTTCAGTGCGTTAACTGCACGTTAGCATTCAAGTGATGCGGTCAAATGGAACAACTAGAGGCCCCATTACAGACGTCCAGTCATGTGTCGTCGCGACAGGTCAGTTAGGCGGCCGCCAATCGCACAAACAAGGTTCCGTGACGTCATAGAAAAGTTGCGGGAAATTGGCTAGGGCGTCGTCGCGACTGCTTCACACGTTTTCTTTAATATCTCCGTTATTTGTTCGAAGATTACGATGATATTGGTATCATTGTTATCGGGACTAAGCAGCCTTTCTAATAAACTCAGCTTGTATTTTGTCTTCATGGCTCCTTTAAATAAGGCCTCGGTAAGGTCCATCTGTGCATCCACATTCTCTCACTGAAGTGAGAAAGGGCCCTTGCGCTTTCGGGATCAAAACGAGATTTTTGGGAAACCGAAGTATTCTAAAAGCGGTCGGTCCAACCTTCAGGAATGCACGGATGCATAGAAAAGTGGGAAAAACACCCGTAATCAACTGGGCATCGAGGCACCCTAGCGTGATTGCATGCGTACACTCTGCGCGCCTTTGCAGCAAAACGAGCGCATCGTGCCGAGAAGGTGGGCCTCGCGACCCGGGGCCTCCACGCTGGGTCAGGCGGGTGATCGCGACTTACAAGCCAGACCAAGTGAACGCGAAAGGCGCTGCGTTACCTAAGAGTTTAAGGGGTGGGCAATTCTTGTGCAGTCAGTATGCATCTTGAATGGCAGCGTAGTAGACTCAGACAGACACAAGGGAAAAGATGACGACAGGACGACGCTGCCGCTCAGCATGCTTAACCAGTGCTAACTCGCCCAAATGCCGATCCTTTTGCAGCACCATATTAGTCTCTGATAAAATGTACCAGTCTATAGTGAAATAGTAACCAGTCTGTAGTAACTATAGTAACAATGGTGTTTTTGTGGTGTTTGTTTAACTGGGAGTTCTGTTAGTTCGAAGTTTTTTGCGGTCACTGTGGAACGAGAGTCGACTGTATTCTCTCGTTAATACGATGTCCACGGTGACCGCAAAACACTTCGAATTGAATTAAACAAACAACACAAAAACACCCTTGTTACTTACTATAGTCCGCAACACGTCTCCCTCCTTGATTTCGTTCAGAATCTCCACTTCCGTCGCCAAGTGGAGCGAAAGTGCACGGGTTGATATGACCGCGGTGACTTATCGCTAAAATCGAAGCCTGAAGCTAAGATCGAAGTCTGAAACTGCTCACACGGAGTTTTATGGAACCACGAAGGCTGAGGACCTCGAAAGAGAGAGATTTCATCGCTGGCGCGAGTCTAAAACCGGGCGGCCGCTTTATCAACTACATGTGCGCTGCCCCAGTGGCGATGGCGCCGACATCAGTGCAGAGCATGGCGCTGTTTTTTGCGCTGGGAAATTTTGAATTTTATCGAGAAATAAAGGTCACCTCAATGACGCTTATTTGAGATGACTTTCATTTAACGGATGTATGGGATTGAGCTTCCAATTATCCAGTAGTTTCGAGCAAAATGTATCGGGCAATATTTTTGGGCAATATTTGACACATTTTTTTCTTCTGTAAGACTACCAGAAACAGCAAGTCATTGCCGGTATGAGTTCCGCATATACGGAGTGTGCGGGAGACACACGGGACCTGATTTCGCCCTTTATTGAGGTTAGAAAGAATTAACGGTGCTAAGCGTTTTTATTGTGAAAAATAATCGGATTCTCTTTTTTTTTTTGGAACGAATATCTCCTTCAACAGCGCCTGGGCGAGCTAACCCCAAATGAACTCCGCATTCCCATAATTCCGTATTCATATACGGAACGTTTCAGTAGCGTTTGATCTCACAGCATCATAAGAAGCGAACAGATTTACTGTAAGGTAGTATTTATTACTGAAAATAATAGGATTGGCGATGTCTGCGTGTGAGCGAACGAATTTTAGTTGTTCTCAGCGCCGTGTCTCCCTAAAAAAATCATGGATGAGCTTGACGGTCGTGCAGCCGATCCCTTGTATATTTCAATGCAAGGATCTCACCTTCAATTTTTCAAAAACAGTGCACAGATACACTGTATGCGACTCGATCCGCTTTGTGGTGCTGGTGATAAGAGGCGGGTACTGGCTTGCCTGGACGTGGTACCCTACATTTCGTCTGACACAGACTGATATTTTTGTACTTATATTGGGTCAAATACATCTACGCTGCATTATTTCGCGCAGGTTCGACAAATGCTGGACTTAAGACTCTGCCGAGTGTGTCTCTTCTAACCACCAGTTCACGTCACGCGATCAGAGGTAACGTACTGGCCCTAACTATGCTTTCTGTTTAGTTTACTTATGGGTTTTGTTCCCTTCCCTTTATTTTGTATGCCGCGCAGGCTCTCTGATTTGATAGGGAGAGCGGCTAGGCCTATCGTCACTACACCAGAGCTTTCTTCGTAAATCTCAAGTGCTCTCAATCTAATTCGACGGTTATAAGAAGTATAACCGTCGAATAGATTCAGAAGTATAAAGATCAATGCTGGCAGGGTATACACCTCGGAATCCGCGCACGCTCTGGTTTGGGTATCGCTTTGTTGCCAGACCACTTCGCCGCTTGACAAATGCGCTCCACAAAACACTGTTTATCAGGACAAACGTGCATCGTTTCTTGTCTACGTGGCAATACAAATATTTGTTCCATTTGACTGGTCAACTCTGAAGCTACGAGGGTTTTAGATGGGGGATTATGGCTTGCGCGTATTACTTTTAAACTATGGGGTGTCGAAAGGCTGACATAACTTCACATGTGTTTGGTTGGATGCTATCACAACTAGACAAAATGTGTCTAATTGTTTGTTTCTTTTCTGCAGACCACACTTGCTCCGTTAATTTGAATATACTCCACCAGACAGCTGCTTGCTCATAAATAACCTGCTCTATCCCATTAGTTAAAACTTGTCGAAACTTCGGAGTTGTTGAAAACAGAAATCGTTCCTTACATCGCACTTCTGTGCCCGGTACATTCCCAACGACATTTTCGCCTTCATTTCCCCTCAGTTTTTATTCGTTGTTATCAGTTTCGCCGCTTCTGTACCGATGTTAGCAGCCTTCGCTTCCCAACTGTTCTTCATAAACTTTATAGCCAGCCTTGTAGTCTTTGCCGATCACTACATGTCCACGCTCCCGCGTAGTAGAACTTTGGCTATCACCCTTTGAGGAGTCATTTCGCCATCAGATGCCCTTCTCTAAGCCCCTACTCGAGAAAGAAGACGAGGCAGTCAACGATCCTTTAACCATTATTGCCTTGAGCACAAGAACCTCTCTTGTTCCTCGAAATCGATTCTATAAACTGGACGATTGTATTGGGACCTTAGAGAAGTGTTTTTGCGTGCCTTTAATGAAGTGATCGTGCGTGTGGTTTGGTAGAGAGAGTCATTGGGAGTCTTCCGTCTCAAAAGCCTAGCTTCGATGAGTTCTGTCGCTCCGGCGGGCTCGCTTGTCTGATGGGGATACAACTACGATCCTGTCGCGGTGGCCCCGTGGCTAAGGCCGATCCCACGGACGCGGCTTCGGTTCCTGGCCGCGGTGGCCGCTTTTCGGATGGAGGCGAAAAGCGAAAACGCCCATGTGTCGATATTTCGGCTCACATTAGAGATCCCGAGGTGGTCTAAATTAATCCGGTAGCCTACACTATGGATGCACCTCATAGCTCGTGTGTATAGCTTCGGCACGTTACACGCCACAATCAATCAACTCAAACCACGACGCTGCAACGGCGTGTATGCGTACGAGGAAGATTATTGTCTGGAGTTGGGCATGCAAAAATTCTGTAGCAAATCTGGTCGTAAAATACGCCAAACTTAAAAAGAAAATCAAAGGCCATTTCTTAAGCAAAAGATGGTTAAAACTCGAAGCTTTCTCCGATGCAACATCAGTCAAAGTTGAGGTACAAAATTTAACCCTCTTCCACCATGTCGGAATGGCACCCTCCTCCGCTGGCGGGGATGCGGAGCTCCGAAACTGAGCTTATTCTCGTTGATGGGATAGACGTCGGCTTCGCAACGCGGGGGACCCGGGTTCGATTCCCACCATGGGAAGCGTTTTTTTTTTTTTTTTTTTTTTTGAGGCGCTTGATGTGCCTTTGTTGAAACTCATTCTGTAAGTTGGCTTTCCTGCAGTGGGTTTTGGGTGCAACGATTTCATTTTAGTCTTCCACTTTAAACTTTGGACGCATTGGCTTTCGACCGGAGAAAGCTTCGTGTTTCAACCCTTTCACATCACCCGCGATCGTCATCATCCTCAGAGGAGGTTGGTTTCTCTGCTTTGCGTTTCGGGGCAGTCTCGTTTTAAGAACTGCGACATTTTTGTGACTATGCAGCGCAACACCAGTGGCCGTGGGCGCGCGCTCACTTGGTGTCGAAGACGCAGAACACCTCGCGGTACTGGTAGTTGGTTGTGTTTCCCACGAACGGCTTGTGCTGTGGCGCGACGGGCACTGAGCGGTTGTAAATGCGCAGGCTCTGGGAACAGTACTCCTGGTAGCTCAGCTGACTCTGCTTCACCGGGTCTGGTTCCACCAGGTCTGGTCCCACGGTCTGCGTTCCCCCAGTCAGATTAGGTACGCACGGTGGACAACTCAACCTTGGATAATGAAAAAAAAAAAAAAATCCGTGAAAGTGACAGGAGCAAGGAAGGAAGAAAAAAACTAAACGAGAAACTGAAACCACATGAGAAAACTATTGCGAAAACACGAGAAAACTAAACCCAGCTCCACCCAGTGTGAAAGCTGCTGAAAAGAGCGGAACCGCGGTTCCCTTGTGTAAACTCGATTGTCAACGGGCGCTTGCCGGAGAACGGCATTGCCGTCGCGCGCAAGCACCGCGATTCGCGTGAAGGAATCGATGGCTAAACAATTCTAGTACACTGTAGCTAAACGCCAGCTCCTCTCTCGCTCCTCTAGCGGGAGAAAAGCTGGAGAAAAGCGGGAGAAAAGCGGGAGACAAAAAAGGAATCCGGCCCTGTGGGGCGACTGCGCCCTCTATCGATGGGTCTAGGAACCGGTTTCTGCGAGGCCACCGACGGGTCTGGGAGCCTGCTCCTACCTTTGCGTGACGCACGAACTACAGGAGACGGACGCAAAGGGTCAACCTACAACAGCTACGCTGTTAAAAAGTTCTGCGGTGGTCGTCTAATGTGTCGCCCTGCAGCTTGCGCTTCGGCATGGTGAAACTCGCTAAAGAACGGCTGCAGAAGGAAGAACACTTAGACGCGCCAACTAGGCCAAGCTTGTAAGTTGAATTTTCGCGCTGCCTCTCAACATCCCCTGGCATAAAAAACGGAATGTTGGCCAGTTGGCACACGTTAGCGCTGAAAAAAACGCAGCAAATCGGCCGCGTACCTGCTCATTTCGCTGCAAATGTCGCCGAAAGACGACAGTACTCTGCCACCACTGCTCCGTTGGCCGCCCACCGTCAAAGCTCTTCTCCCGCATCGCTCCTCCCACGGCGAACCTTTGCTCAAATAAATTCAATTTTCCCGCCTTTCCACTGCTCGCGGCCGTCTACTGGAACCTTTCGTTACTGGTGGACTTCTTGAAATGATTGACGCCACGAGGTCTATAGTTCATCTCACAAGCTAGCTGCAGCACTGTGGAGGCTACATTGTTATCAATAGTGCGCCCACTGAGGGCGCCTAATCCGCCGTGAGGGGTCCTGAAAGGACCACTCCCTTCTCCCCTCTCGGCAAGTGGCACCGCACGGCCCCGGCGCCTTTTGTCGCTTCCTTCGCGGTGAGTTAGGCGCCCTGAGGGGGACAACAATGTAGCCTCCACAGTGCTGCAGCCAGCTTGTGAGATGAACTATAGGCTCGCTCGCGAGCGTTCTTCGTAATTTTGGGTGAGAACATTTTTTTCAACGCGCAAATCAAGCGGCCATATATTTTTAATGAATAGATCAGTGCAAGTACCAGTTCTGTATTGATATTATCCCCCAAAAGTATACCGCTTTCTTTTTTCCGAATAATGTTAACAAGCCTGAAGTGTGTTCCCAGGTTCAGTGGTTTGAAAGAGCTTAGCCTATGTAAAGTTCTCGTTCAAGAATTCTGTTAGGTGTTGGCCCGGTGGCTAAATCGAGGGACAGACAGGCTAAAAGTTCCTGCTTTAAGTAGCCCAAGTAAGATTGTCGTCTTTAAAGTTGATTGTAAGATTGCCGTCTTTAATAAAGGACAAGGACAAATAAACAAAGCGCGCTGCGCGCTGACACCATTACAATGAGGCAATAACTTCTTTAGAGTAGTGGAGGTGGTGTGCTTCCCGTCGGAAAAATTGGGGGCTAGGGAAACGTCTTGAATAGCTCGAACGAGCTATAAGAGCACCTTTTGCGTGGGCCGCCGTCTCTGTCCTTGCCTTGCTGGACGCTTGTGAGTTTAGCGGTCTTCATTATCTAATGTATTAATGGCGTTGCTCATAAATGTACTCGCCTACAGTTCACGAAGGGTCAGGCGTAGTTTCAATGTGCCACAAATTCGACCCCAACGAGTTCAAAACCTGCCTATAGCAGTTTATGCACAACATGTGCTTTAAACACGACTCGGGTGGCCCTTATAGAGCTTTCTCCCAGGGCTCAGCTTTGTACGTGCCGGCCTTCCCTGCCGGCCCATTTGTGACTGAGTAGCGCTGAAAGAGGGGTATGCTGGAGCCACCGGGTTTCCTTTTTTAACAACGAAGTTCTATAGCCAATCGTAATTTTTCGTGTCCGCAGTTAAAAATACCAAGAAATTGCCGAGCATGCGCACGTGAGTCCATGACGGGCCTTACGCCGACCGCCCGGCAGCTAACAAAAACAAGAAGATGCCTAACGCTCGTGTGTACGTGCCTCGATGATGATGATGATGATGATGATGATTAGTGGCTTTCCCTTTGAATCGGGGCGTCGGTTGTCAGCAACCGGCAACCGACTTGCCAGTTTTATTACGCATACTCGCCCTACTCCCAGCTAACCTAATAGATTTGCATCCTCCCTCCCATCTCCCTCTCTTCCCTGTTTAAAAACTCATCGCCCCCACCCACATTTTTTTCTCCCCTCGCTGTGCTAAATTCTCATCCGTATGATTACTCCGCCTGCGTACTCATCCCTTCCCTACTTTTCCTCCACCACCACTCCAGTCGCCTCTTCGTCACCTCTATGGCCTTGAAGTTGAGGTTCACCCTCGCCCCAAATCCCAAAGCCTCCACCAGCGTCGTTTCCCCCTCACCCCGCGGTGGTCGTATCTCTGTGCAGTTCCTGACAATAAGGTCTATAATTTCCCGATCACTGCCGCAGCATGCACATGTTTCATCCTGCTGTCTGTAGCTACCCGTGTATGCCCGGGTTCTCAGGCAGCCTGCCCGTGCCTCGAAGAGCAAAGTACTGCCTCTCGTATTGTCATAGAATCCCTCCTTAATTTACTGTTTATCTGCCCTATAAGTCTCCAGGGTTTTTTTAGCTTCCATGCTCTGTGCCCACTTCGTCGTCTCTGCTGCCTTTACCTGCTTTTTAACTGTTGTGTAAACACCACTTTCACCTACCGAATTTCCGTACCGCTTGATCAGCTGTCTGGTCCTCCGTCTCCACCGCGTGTCCACGCTCCTCATATACAGGTACTTAAACACCCTCGCGGCCCATTTTTCGTCCTCCATGTCACGAAGTCGCTCCTCAAACATTATCTTGCTCTGCGCCTCCCTCGCCTCGAAAGACGACCAGCCCATATTCCCTTGTACCGCTTCATTTGTAGTTTTGCTGTAGGCCTAGGGCCAATCTGCCTACCGTCCTCTGATTTACCTCCAGGCCAGCTTGGGTCTCTGGCTTCATGCACAGAACTGAATTAGCGAAAGTTAATACTGGTACCATGACCCCTTTCCAGACTCCCCTTACCACCTCGTATTTGCTGTATCCCCAGAGAGCTCTATGCTTCATTATGGCCGCGTTCCGTCTTCCTTTCGTCTTAAGGTGCGCCTCATGCGCCTGCGTGTAATCTTCGCTGTCGTTCAGCCATACTCCTAAATATTTATACTCTTTCACCAATGGTATTTCTACTTGCTGCACTGATACTGTTTTGTGCTCCGCGCCGTCGTTAAAGACCATGATCCCCGATTTTTCTCTGCTAAAGGATAGCCCTAGGTGTGTCGCTTCTTCACCGCATATATCCATCAAGCCCTGCATACCTATCCGGTTATCCGCCATCAATAATATGTCGTCTGCATACATTAGTCCCGGAACCCGTTGTTCCACCACCTGCCTGTTTTTCATGTATGATAAGTCGAACCCCAGCGTACTGACTTCTAGCTTCCTTTCTAGCCCAGCCATGTAGATCATGAAGAGCAGCGGAGAGAGAGGACGTCCTTGTTTTAAACCCTTGTAGGTGCATACAGGCCTATTGTATGTTATCCCCTTCCACACTATTTGAACTTGGTTCTCCCGGTATATCTCCCTGAGTAAGCTAATGAATTCTGCCCCAATTCCCTCGTTCTCCAGGATACTCCATAGCCTCTCCCTGTCTACATTCTCATACGCCGCTTTAATATCCAGAAAGGCTAACTACAAAGGTCGGTTTTGCATCTTCGCCACCTCTATGCATTGGCTCACCACAAATAAGTTGTCGTCGAGTCTTCTGTCTTTTCGAAACCCATTTTTAAGTTCCCCTAATATCCTATTTTCTTCCACCTACTGCTCTAGTTTGAACTTCACTGCCTGCATTGCTAACCTGTACAGCACTGACGTGACGGTTACTGGCCTATACGAACTCGGGTTTGACTTGACTCCTTTGCCCTTGTACACCAAGTTCACCCTGCTCATTTGCCACGCGGCCGGTATTGCCTTTTCTTCTATCCTTGTTCTGATGGCTTGCAGTAGCTTTCCCTTGCTCTTTGGTCCTATGGAATCAACTCCATCGGTATCCCATCCGTGCCTACCGCGGTATTTTTGGGGACCTTTTCCTCAGCTTTTTTCCATTTCAGCTTGCCCCCATCTATCTTCAGACATTCCGGCCTACCCGTCGCGACATCTCTGTGTCGCTGCGGGGCCTCTTCATCCATCTTACCGAACTTCTCCGTGATGATTTTGTGTAGGTATGACAATGCTTCCTCTCCCTTAAGCATCTGTCCCTGCTCGTTTTCTATAGTACCGCCTTCTGTGGGACTCGTGCGTTTCCCTAATGCCTGCACATGGTTCCAAAACCTTTTCGGCGCGTCTCTACCCCTCCCTCGTATTTGCGCTACCCATCGCTCGCTGTCCCCCTTTATTTTCACCTGCACTAATTGCTGCACTTCCTGTTTCCTTTGCTTATATTGCTCCAAAATTTTAGTTCCACCTCTTCCTGCTGTCTCCCTGCCCTCTTGGCCTGTCTGTGATCTCTAGAGGCCTGTTTACGCCTCTCTATCGCCTCCTTGATTTCTTTGTTCCACTTGCTTTTGGGTGTTTTCTTTCCTCTCCATCGATTGGCCCCCTGCCTTGACTATTTTTTCCTGCATGGTTTTGATGAGCCTGTCATATTCCCACTCTTCTCCAGGATTTCTTTCTATGTCAGCCTCTATGATTTTGGCTATAACAGCAATTTGTTTGCTGTTTAACTTTTTGCGCTGGCCCGGTCGACCCGTTTTGTCGCCCCCCAGTTTCCCAAAACCCAGGTTTATGCGCTTGTGGTCACTGTCCAGACTGTGGCCCCCTTCCTCATCTATGGTCATGCCATGCGACCATTCATAGAGTCCCTCTAAAATAAGGCAGTAGTCAATACTTGACTGTCTCTTACCACACTCCCATGTTATTTGACCCTCGCATTTTTGTTCCCTATTTACTATGATCAGCTTTTGGTACTCACACATATCTAGCATTATATTTCCGTTGAAGTCTGTGTACCCGTCTAGATCTTCAATGTGGGCGTTCATGTCCCCTACCAATAGTACCTCCCCGGAACGTTTCAAATCCTCGATGTCCTTTTTTAAACACGCCACCAGTTTTTCGTTTTGTTCTGTGCTATCCTTACCCGTCTATAGATACGCCACCCCTAAAGCCATCTCCCTACCCTCCACTATCCCTTTCACCCACACGGGTTCTTTACAGTCTTCTTTCACTCTCTTCCAATTAGCCCCCTGCCATATAAGCATACCTACTCCTCCGCCTTTTCTCAATCCAGCCGTCCTATTACAACCTTCCCATACATACTCTCCGATTACCGGAGGTTCTTCCAAGTCTCGTAGGTGCGTCTCGGTCACAGCGTATACCTGGATATCTTTCTGTTCTAGCTGCTCACTAATCTCCGTCCACTTCTCTCTTTTCCTACCGCCCTGCATGTTTATGTATGCGATCTTCAGTTTCCTCCCTCTCTTCTGTACACGCCGTCGTCGTCCCTTTCGTTTGCCTGCACTAATCTGCACCGACCCCGCTATCTCACTTTGCTCCTTGCATTTGTCTACACCATCTTCGCAAAGGCCTGGGGCCCCCCTAAAAAAGCCACAGTTCGTGCCGCGTGTCGTCTTCCGATGGCTGCTCCCACCTGCCCGCTGAAATGCACTCCGTCACGCTGGAACGCCCTTTTCCGGCCAACCCATCGGACATCCCTGTTGATGTCTACGACAGCGAAACTCAGCTCCTTGCACAGCTCCCGTATGTCTCGCGACGCCCGCCCAGCGCCCCCTGGGCACGTTTGTCAAACCAAGCACACCCACTTAGGGAGATCGGCCAAGATTGCGGTGGTCGCAAGGACGTTAAAAAAATCGTACAAATGCAGGGTGCTCGGGTGTGCGTGCATCGCGGCGACCGCCCACGTCTCCGGCACATGTTTGACTAGCCCCGCCTGCCCATTTAGGGAGATTAGCCTAGATTAGCAAAAAAAAAAAAAAGAAATTCAACGGTCGCCGTAATCGAGGCAAGACTTGCTCGGAACGAGAAAGACTCCGGCGTTCCCCATAACCACGGCAACACTTGCTAAGAGAGCGAAAGACACGTCATAGCATACGCCCTTCCAAGGTGATGTCCAATGATTATCACTTCCAAAAAATGAAAGAAGCTCGCACTTAGTTAGAGCAACAATGATGGATTATAGGTCGTTGCGGCAGCGAAGAAGACGCAAATCGGCTGTAACTGGGGACTGAAACCCTCGCGATGGTCGTGAAGGTTGCGTAAAGCTTCGTTGCCTCCAAGTATTACGAGTTAGTGTGAACTTCCTTCATTTATTATAGACGTTCTAGGACACCAGGAACTCCTTATGGTGTGAGTGAGCGAGTGAGTGTGAGAGGGAAAGAGGTTCCCAGCCTGCTGAACGCGGAAGCATTTGTGTGCGTGTATCGCGTGCGTGGCATGCCGCACATCTTCTTCTGATGTAGACGTTTCAGGGTCCATCGCCGCATACACCGTACTGATGAAAATTGTAAAGCAGGTGTCCCATGGAAGGCAGCGCGTTCGTTCTATGCCCGGTAATGCCGTGGTGCCTAAACAGTGGCATGTGTCCACTGGTACGCATGAGTGCCTTTTTCATCATGATCATCGTCATCATTGCCATCATCGTCCTTTTCTCTTTGCGACGTTTCTTTCCTACTTTACTAAGGCTGATAGGAAATCATCATCACACTCGTCTCCATCATGATCATCATCATTTTCTCTTTACGACGCATTCTTCCTGTTGTTAAGACTGAGAGGCAATCGTCATCATCATCCTTTTCTCTTTGGGACGTGTTCTTCCTGTTTAGGTTAGCATGGCAAAGAGGCAATCATCGTCGTAATCCTCATCATCATCACACTTTTCTTTGCGGCATTTCCGTCCTCATCAGGTTACTATGACTGAGAGCCAGTCACCATCATCACCCTTTTATCTTTGCTACTTTTTTCTTCTCTTTCGGTTACAATGATTGAGAATAAAGGCATCATCATCATCATCACAATCATAACCTACTATGATTGCGATAAATGGACAGTGGCCCTGTTAACCCCACATACACGCTATTAACGAGGGCGTGCTTTGCTACTCCCCTGATTAGTACTTGTGTAATTACCATGTTCACATTTCTCCTGCAGTACTACGTACATGTCTCCGACGCGTTCCTAAGTCGAAGGACACATCCGTTCCGCGAATCATAGGGCTGTGGTGGTCCAGGGGTTTAGCGCTCGTTTCGCATACCGGAGGACCCGGGTTCCAATTTACCCCAGCACAAAATTTACCCCATTTCTCAATTAGTTACGTTGTTTGTGGTATATCTTCCCTCACAAGTGTGGCGACATTCCGAACATTCGATAACCCGTTCTTATCGTACAAACAGTGGGCCACTTTGTATACCACCTGTCCTCCATTTTGTGTGCCTTGGACGCTGAATTTTCACCAACGCCTTTTGATTAAAATCGCCAGGGATATGTACCAGAGGATCAATCACAACAAGCAGGCAGAGCATCACTACACACCAACAGTCCGCTATGCCTTTTTAGTGTCATCCACAAAGCAAACTGGAACAGTTTATCGAGCTGGATTAAATTGCGGCCAAGTGATCTCGAGAATTGCGTGTGTAGGATAACTTCTAATAGGAGCCAGGCACAGGTGATATTCTGGTGCAAAAAAAAAAAAAATGGCCGCGTATCTGTTCACTTCGCTGGAAATGTCGTCGAAAAACGAAGTCTTCTGCCCTCCATGCCTTGTCAGATAACATGTCTTGCCCATCTCGGTTACGATTTTGTGCTACATATATTCCATCGCGTCTTTGTCTTTTTTGCCTAAAACATGCAGTCGGTTGGTAATAAAAATGAGCACATCAACACGGAAGCAAACTGAGGCGAGAAATAGATCATTTTAATAAACTGTCATGAGAAGTCACCTCGCAGAAGTTCTAAAGCAGGTATCAGAAAAAAAAAAAAACGTGAGCGGTGATCGGAGTGGCCCTGGGTTTGGCAAAAAAAGAACAAAAATAGCAATAGGTTGTATACGCCTTGAATTGATTGGCACAGACACAGACCAAAAGTTTTGCGTTTAGACAGCGCATCAAACGCCATCGCCCTTAAAACTGAGATACCGAAATATCGTTGCAATGCATCCTTTATCAGAGCCAGGCATATTGAGCAAAGCAGGCTTCACCCGTGCCGTTCGCCGCCGGAGCATGTGCCAGCAAGACGTGTTGAGCATAAAAAGTTACCCCTAGCAGCAAGCGCTCAGTGCTTCAGCTTTGCTGCTTGACGCGAAAGAAAAGACGGGGCCAGTATGCTGGGGGTGGCCGCGCAGGCGCACATCGGTGTCTCGACACCAGAAGTGCAACGTCAGATGTCGCGGCGATGCATTTTGCCACATGCTCGCGTGCCCCGGCTTATTTTGCCGCCGGGTGTACGTGATATACCTCACGCCCAAAGCCACCCCAAAGCTACACATCACACTCGATGATAAGGAACTGAGCAGTGTAATTGCTGAAGGTTACGATAAGGAGGGCAGGACGTACTTGCGGCGGGTGGCGGCCGGAGCCTTTCGCGTACGATATCAGGAACAGCGCCAGAGGTATCAGCACCAGCCCGCACGTCACGTTGCTCAGGAGCCACACGGTGAAGAACTTCCGGTTCAGCGCCTCTCGACGTTCCTCCTGCACGACGGCTTCGTTTCATCACGGTGCACGAAAAATATCAGTCGAAATCGAGGGGGGAAAAAGGGAAAGAAGAAACACGAAGAATTACGACGCACCCAGAATGCGCACATACCCTGATGAAACCCCGTGAGTGTGACTGTAGAAGGGGAGTTTAAGCTAAGTGTACATGTGATCTGAAAGCGCTCCCTGCTATTTGACAGTAAACAATGTTTTGCAATTAGACGGGTTTTATTCCCGTCTAACAATGCTCCGGACGCTGCGTTTTCGTAGAACACAAGAAGCTACGAGGTGTATGTTGCCCGTTGGCCACCACGACAGCGGCTACAGCGGCTCTACACAGAGAGAGAGATAGATAGATAGATAGATAGATAGATAGATAGATAGATAGATAGATAGATAGATAGAGAGAGGAGAGAGAGAGAGAGAGAGAGAGAGAGAGAGAGAGAGAGAGAGAGAGAGAGAGAGAGAGAGAGAGAGAGAGAGAGAGAGAGAAACGTTTATTGAAACAACAGAGACGGGGTAGGGGAGAAAAAGAGTTAGGAGCTGCGGGCGGCCATCCTATTCCGGTAGGCCGCGTGCCGCGGCTGCCATCCTCGCCCGAGGGATCAGGGCCTCCTGGTCTTCGAGCTGGCAGCTCTGCAACGCTCACTCCCACTGCTCAAGGGTAGGGGATTTGGGTGGTGGAGGGTTGGTGGGGCACGTCCAGCCGAGATGAGCTGTGGTGTTAGGCTCATCACATTGGGGCAGTTAAGTGGGTACGCCCGCATTTGGCTCCAGACAGGAGACAAAATTAAAAAAAGGCTCTTCTTGTCACGCTGTTGGGGGTGGGAAGCGCAGCTATAGCTTGGCCGGCCCGAGCAAAAAAGTCTCTCTTCGGAATGCGGCTAGGTTTGAGTGTGCAGAGAGGATCGGCGGGTAGAGAACGCACGGCTCATGTTTTAAACGACACATGGGTGCTTGTGAAGAGGTTAGTTAGTGGGCACGCCGGGAAGATTCTGCGATAGATCCGGGAGGTACTTTTTGAGATATTTTAACATGGGTTCTCGATCGCGCTGTTCATTTCACGTTCGATAGCTATTACTGCTAAAAAGTTTCTTCGTGAAAAAAAAAAAAAAAAAAAAAGAACGCGCATTCCAACTTTCTAGCTTAAAACGGCGACCGCAATTCCGAGAAAACCATTGAAGAAGACGCATATTCCAGAAGGAGTTGACATGAATTTCAACCCAGAACCGAAAATAGTTTTACCTAATTCGGTGTCAAAGGTTATTGTCCTTACGTTTAAAGCTGCTAGTTTCCATGTCTCTGAAACAAGGTGTAGCAAGGTGCATAACTTGAACCTCCACACAAAGCAAGATTTCACCTTAAACATTATCTGTGCGAAAACGCTTTGCCTTGCAGCGAATAACTGCAAAGTGGTCACTTCAGAAAGAACTGCGATGAGCCGGGAAGCTGCGTCATTTAGAAACGAAAAAAAAAAATAATCGAAGTAATTCCTTCGAGGAACACGGGCTAAGAAGTATTGATTGTATTAATCGCGTAAAGTTGAGCTCTTTGGGGGATCGTTTATTAAAGCGAAAGCTTTCTTAGTGGGACCAATGGCGCCCTGGGAAAAAAACTAATACATTTCCCCATAGACAGGCTGGTCGACCGGAAAGCTCTGATAAGATCTCTGGACACACGACGCGCGCGTGAAACTGGACTTCTATTGTGTCAAAAGGGTTACTTGAAAACCGCGAAAAGGAACTCTTCTGCATTAGACAATTCACGCAAAGACCATGAAGAGGAAGTAAATACAACTTCGTTTAATTTGAAAGAACTAGGATTCGGTATCTCACTCAGCTCCATCATTACAGCCACAAAAGATGTTTTTTTAACGAAAAAAAAGCAAGAAGTGTTTAAAAACTTTCAAATTTTGAGCCACAGTGACGTATTATGAGCAAGAATGACGTCACACGGGTCAACAATAAAACAATTTTCAGCGCGTTAACTGCGCGTTAGCATTCAACTGATGCAGTCAAATGGAACTAGAGGCCCCATTACAGACGTCCAGTCATGCGTCGTCGCGACAGGACAGTTAGGCGGCCGCCAATCGCACAAACAAGGTTCCGTGACGTCACAGAAAAGTTGCGGGAAATCGGCTAGGGGGTCGCCACTGCTTCACACGTTTTCTTTCATATCTCCGTTATTTGTTCGAAGATTGCCATGATATTGGTATCATTGTTATCGGGACTAAGCAGTATTACTAATAAACCCAACTTGTATTTTGTCTTCATGGCTCCTTTTAAACCACCTAACGGTATACATTTAGATTTTTCGTAGACGCGTTTACGTAGTCCGCAAGAAATCGTCACGTGGGTTCATTCTTCATTCGCGATTTGTGTCATTGAAGGTATGACGATCGTTTGGATGCATTTTCGGGGAGTTGCCGTTAGACGCACTTTTTCGCTTTGTAACTTCACTATTCGTTTAAGAACGGATGGTAAATTATTTGGATTATTTCACATCAACCGAGTCTCTAAGGGGCGGTGAGTTGTACTTTACTTTCACGAGAGGAGCACGTGCAATTTTCTAAGGACTTGTTGAGTGGCACGAGAGCGTAAGCTAAGGGGATTCTTTGTAGTACAAGACACTCGCGTGCTGCTAGCGCTGCCCTGTTATCTGCAGTCTGCCGAGCGTTGCTACTGCAGCGTCCCCCGGTGGTACTGATAACACCTGACCCTACAAGTTGAAGGCGGCGCCCGACTACCATTGCTCAGATGAAAAGTGCGGGGGTTGTGTAGTGAAAGCCTTGGTTAGTCAAGGTTGCCCCTTTAATTCCTTGCCTGAAAACCGTAATTTCCTTTTCGTTGCCAAGGTGATTTTATTCGATTTCGCGGCTGCGCCAGAGGGGTTAGCAAATGTTCAGGTCACTGCAGGTATTGGTGAGATGATTTTCGCTGGAACTAATGATCTTTGTGGTTGGAATGACTGTTGTACCAGCATCTGAAGGGCGATGAATCTTTGTGCATCACTAGTGACGTCCCGCAAGGCGACAGCACAATGTCACCCAATTTCAAGCCCAATCTCGATCTACCTCACCTAATTCCACTTTCCGGTTTACCATCTACATGGTCCCTCCGGAATTTTTTAAATTGATTATCGGTTCTCAAACTTGAACTCCGCCTAACACGAACTATTTTTCCAGCCTTTGAAAGTTGGAGTCATTGAGCCTAGGCGACGGATTTGTCATCCTTCACATGAAGATAAGATACAATGTTATTCTGGGTTCGATAAAATGACTGCATGTTCCCGATAACAATCATACCAACTTAACCGGAAACTCCAAACAAATATTGGAGATATGAAGGAAGACAGATGAAGCAGTGCCGACTCCTCCCGCCACGACTTCAAGACCAACTGCGGTCAAAATTTAGACCTCTTGAAAACGCTATTTCCGTGTAGTCTGCTGAAAAAGAAAGCGACATGCAAAATACAAACAGCTGAAATACTCGCGTGGACGCCGCAATTGGTCAGCAAAAATCGGCGATATCGAAAACCGAAATAAAGGAGAGCGCGGCCCATTAAAATGACGCTGCAGCCGCCCAGTGACTGGCCGGACGGTCAGCAGCTTGGGAGCAAGCCTGCGCGCAAGCTCTACGCGCGCACGGGGCAGCAGATGGGTGAAGCGCGTGCAGCAGAGCTCGACCGGTTCTCCAGCTGCGTGGCTGGCCAGAGGAAGAAGCCCCGGCCGGCCGGTGCGTCACATTCGCGTCATGGCTGTTTACTCGATCCGCCGGCACGTGCAGCGGGGTCTGAGTCGAAGCTTTTTTAAAACACTTCTGACTGATTAACGAGGCGTTTCAAGGGGCTACCACTCGTGTCCCAGCTGATTTGGGGGTACTTACTACACATTAAAACTAAATTTAGTCGACGTGACATTTGAGTGCAGTTGGCCTTTAACGGAATCTTGTACGACCGATTTGAAGCCCCCGACCTAAGTGAACGGCAAGAAACACGACTGGGCAATTGTAGCTGGGCCTCTAATTTCGTTTCATCTTATCTCTTGAATGCCAACGCGCGAACACACTGATAAAAATGTGTTCAGTTCTGTCCCATATTACGTCACCTCTGCACATATTACGTCAATGAAGCGCGAAATTTAAAAATTTTGCAATGTTTTTTTCTCTTTTCCGATTACAAAAGCTCTTTCGTTGCCTTACTCGAGCTAAGCGAGTTACCAAAGGCTAGTTCTCCTAAATTGATCTGGGTGGCATTTTGTTTTGAAAGCACTCTTGAGAGCGAGAGCCCTTACCCCTTCTTGACTGTGGTCGCTCGAACGATCCGGAGCGCTGTTTTCGGACTTTCGATTCTGCGCTGAAGGCGAGGCGGCAGCGTCGTCGCCCCGAGGACTCTTACTGGCGCCCTTGGGACTTTTTCCGACGGCTTTCAGTGACCGCTGTGAAGGTGAAGGCGCCTTCACGTCGGCTCGGTCTTCGGCCGGTCGTTCCGGCATGTTGTGCGACACCGGATACACCCGTAGCAGTGGACAGCTTACTCGCGTGGTGCAGAGTAATCAAAATCTGTCGCTGCAATCGCGTGCCGTCGCGGGCGCCGCCATAACAGCTGGAAAGCGCTGCTTTTCTAGTTGTCTTGGCTGGCCTCCTGGCTCCTTTCCGCTTCTGAATTCGAAATAAGCAAGAAAGGTTGAGATTTTTTTCTGGTTCGTCTTGCAGAAGCTTTTATAAATATTCTTGACAAATATATCTTATAGGGCTGCCCTTTTTTTATTGAAACGATTTTAATTAATTTTTTAGCAATATCGCCGCGAATCATGTACGGGTTTTGTTTATTTATTTTTTGTTTTTTAATGCCCGGCCGCGCCCGGCTTGCAGAAGCAGACAACTTTTGAGCTTGTTCGTGGATTATATGAAGTGCGCTGGAACGGTACTCTCCATGGGACATGGCGGCACGCTCGCTGAAGCGCAGCTGGCCTAGACACTGGCGCCGGATTTCCTTCCAGTATAAATACTAGTATGAAGCTTTATGTACTTTTGAATCATCATGATTGAGTCAATTAGATTGATTTGATTGATTGTGGGGTTTAACGCGCCGACGCAACGCAGGCGATGAGGCGCGCCGTAGTGGAGGGCTCCGGATTAATTTTGACCACCTGGGGATCTTTATCGTGCGCCGAAATCTCGTACACACGGGCGTTTTTTGCTTTTCGCCTCCATCAGAAAAGCGGCCGCCGCGGCCGGGAATCGAACCCGCGACCTCGTGCTCAGCAGCGCAACGCCTTAGCCACTGAGCCACCGCGGCGGGTAATTAGATTGGATTGGTCCCTTTAATAGAGCTATAAAATTCCATCTTTGACAACTCAAGACAGCACAATAACCCAAGTGTACGGGCTTGTCAAGATTTGTGCTAGCGAAGAAAGGAGTAAAGGTGGTGCCTGCTTTTCCGGCTGCTGTAGAAATGCGTACGCAATTTGTCACAAGTGCCGGGGTGGCTGCTGCTCTAATGGAGGCAAGAAGCGAAAACACCCGAGTGTTCGAGATTTCGGCGCAGGTTAAGGATCCCCAGGTGGTCAGAATTAATACCGAGCCCTTCACGGCGCGCCTCGTCGCCTGTGTAGCGTCGACGCGTTAAACCTAATAATCAACCAACCAATGAAATCAATCCCAAGTGATTGGCTAAGCGCGCGACCTGTAGAGTGCTGGGTAAAAATTCTGTGCGAAAACAAGTCCTGTCAGCTGCTCCGAGTGAAAGAGTAGTATTGTACCTGCTTAGAAACGGTAGAATTAATGTTCGACTCCTGAGTAGGCAGCTTTCCTATTTTGGTTCACAATCTGACATGCTGTAATTAATCGGGCATCTGTGAGCGAATTTTTGCGCCAGTCGGATAATTCCTACAATTGTCACAATACGGACGCACCAGACTTCCATAGGGTTGGGTTGGGTGGGTAGGTCGTATGGTGTAGTTGGGCTGGGTTAGGTTCGGTAACGTTGGGCTGGGTTATTTTAGGCTCTGACACGTTAGGTTACGTCATTGTAGGTTAAGTACGCAAGGTAGGTTTGGTTAGGTTATGTTGGGGCTATGTCTATAGCTCACGGGAACCGTGAGAATTACCCCCGGGCCATTCTCACGGCAGTTTCCATAAAAGCTAGCTGGCCTAAAATTCGCTGAATGATATTACGTCCCAACGCAACCTAACCTGACATAACGTAAACTCACCGTACCTAACATAACTGAACCTAACCAAAACGCATCATAACCTACCCAAATCCAGCCCAACTGCAACTAACTTTACTAATCTAACCCAGCCCTGCGACACAGAACACAACCTGTATTAAACGTAACCCAACACATTCTAGAATCTCTTGACACAGTAAAAACCACAGTAAAAAAGCATTAATAAAATTATGATGATCGAAAAATTTCAACTCCCCCCCCCCTAAAAAAAATTGGGCCCATCTCCCCGCGAGGGGAACTCGAGTAAATGCGTCGCATAGGGGGTGGGTGTATTGCCTTAACGTTTAGTGTTTGGGGAGATGGTGGTAGTGAATGCGTTGTATCAGCAGCTTCTTGACGTAGTTTGAATGAAGTCAAGGATATAAGGCGCGTTCGTAGCCTCCCATTCTGTGTCGGCTTTGTGGCGCAGTGGGTAGAGCACCATGTACATTGCGTTCCGCCCGCAGGGTCGAGGGATCGAAACCAGGCGCCGGATAGTATTTTTTTATATATAGTGTAGGAGGAGGGGTGCGGACTACGACTACGGACGTCAACGCGGGTGACATCGTGAGTTACTGAAATGCTCTGCATTTAAAATGCCTCGCAATTGCCCGACTCGAACCTGCGCCCTCCTCGTTTAAAAGCAATTACGATACCACAGCGCTACAGCGGGAGCTGCAAACACGGCTTTTTATCAAAACACGGAATGTTTATCCCATAGAGTCTCCGGATAGCGTGCTTAGCCAGTGAGAGGTGACTGCCGTAAGAAATTTCTGACGGTACTTCTCACGGTTGCCCTGATAAAAGACTTATGTTAGGCTACGTTAGGCTACGTCAGATTACTTGTCGGCATAGCGTTTGTCACTGTTGAATATGTGCCGCGACAACAACAAAGCGCTTATTTCCCAAGGCGAATTGCCACGTGGTTTTTTAAGCCAATGCGAGGCGGGTGCTGGCAAATTATTTATGAGGCATTTGTCCGGCGGTTGCCGGCAGAATGGCCACAGTGAGGGGTAAATCATAAGCACATATAGAATTTTAACCCGCAATGTAACAGCAGGGCGCGATAGTATAGTTTGCAAGTGCTAAACAATAGTTATCGCGGATTGTGAATCGACTCTGACATAATATGTTGTGCTATATAAGTAACCATTGTATAATAACCTCGACAGAAGACATTTCTGTCTCTTGATTCACGTGGCCTCTCATTTACGCTGCATTCAGTATTGTGTGTTTGCTTTTTTCTCGAAACAAACTGGCATTTGCACCGAATTTCGACGTATCACGTTTTCTGGAACATTTACGGCTCATCGACACCGGACACAGGTAGGTACACAACGAGACCTGCCCGCACTATTTCCTTGAAGAGTTAGCGAAGCTGACCGAATCGGCTTACGCCGGTTTAATGTTCTGCAACGGATAGCTCGTGAAGGTTATTTTCCAAGGCAGCACAGGGGAACTTTCTTTAAGCAAGGTGCTCGAGCTTCCGTAGAAGCCAACACAAAATCTTCACGGGAAGATTAAGGGCATTCTTACCTCCATGGCTAGTATTTGTCGCCAGAAGACCACTTGAACTCAACAAAGCGCGCAGCTTCTTCTTCTTCTTCTTATTTCTCTCTTCCACCTCCTCGTCCTCTTCCGCTTTCACAATAGCGACTCACACCCACTGAGGGTGATACCAAAGGGGTACTTTTCTCAAGAGCTGACAGTTTCCATTTACGGTTGGCGGATTTTTTTTTTTCGAATATAAGTGCTCATCGCTAGTTAAGAATAAAAGTGCTCGTCTGAGTGTTTCTTAGTGCTCTGGCTTCAATGGCGGTCAAGCTCCTGTGACGCAGATGGAAAGTACGTCGCCCTAAGTGTGGAGTAAGACACTTCCTATACGCCCCCAGCGCCACCTATTGGCTTTGAAGTTAGCTAAACGTATTGGTATGCCGCGCCCCAACCCTAAACCGACTTAAAGTACACCGAACCACCGTTATTTACAAAATGAAGGAGGAGAATTGAGCTAAAAGATAATTTTAGAGCAAAAAAAAAAAAAGTTCAGTTGGTGTTGCAAAAATTTTACCACTGCGAGTGCTCAAACCAAGCTCGTTCTCGCCCAAAACCCGAGGTTCCACCCCTGGCCTACCGATACCACACAGCGGGAGTGCTTTTAGCAGTTTCTCAAAACAATAGAACGGATGTTCGAAGCCAACATCTAGGAAGCGGAGGGCTTGTACCAACAAGGGAATGGAATTTCGCGTTCTCGCGGTGCTGTCAATAAGACTGCCAGTGATTTTCTGTTCTCAATAAAGTTGTCTGTCTGTCTGTCTGTCTGTCGCGGTGCTCTAGTCCGTTCTTTCCAATCGACCAATGTGGGCACGTGTTCAGACGACTCATCGGGGGCGTCATCATCATCACCAGCACCGTCCCCGCCAGCACCGCCATCATCAAGCGAGCCCGCGCAGCTCGAGCTCCGCGCAAGGAAGACGAGCTGCGGAACCGAGCGGAGGTAGCAGCTGCCCTGCTGAGCGGCGACAGCGACCAGCAGCCATGATCACCTCGGACGACGGCAGCAAGCCTTTCGGCTACTACGAAGGGCCGCGCCACCGGCCAGAGAGCGTGCCGGACATTGGTGAGCGTCTCCAGACATCCTGCATGCGCGCTCAGCCAGAGGGGCCGCGAACGGTAATCGCCATGAAGGTCCGCGGTGCGGAACGGGGAATCGTCGGGACATGGTCTGACAGCAAGGAGGAGGGAGACGGGTGCTGCGCTGTATCTACTCGCTGAAGCCCTTTGTACGCGGAGATGGGGCGGGATACGCGTACGCGGGATGTTTAGGTCATTGCTGACGGCACGCGAGCTCAACAAAGGAGAGTAGCTAGCTTGTCTGCTCACGGCATGTCTCATTCTTCCAGTTAGCCTTGTGTTCTGCGGTGCTGAGAAGGCACTTTGCAATGAACGGGGGGTTTATGCGTTGGCTTCGTTGTTCTTTCGTGCTGGTCGCCTGCGCATCGATGGTGGGCGTTGAAGGCTTCACGGCTCGCATTGGTTGAGGTAAGAAGAGAAGGCATGTGGAGGAATTGTAGTGTATCCACGTGTATGTGCGAAGGTATAGGCGCCCTGGATGTGCAACACTCGTGAGCAATGGTTGCCTAACATTTGTTGTAGTGGTACTGAGAGGAATGGCTGGGACACTGGGCGACATTTTGCGCCTGTGCGTAGGCGTATTAGTGGGAGAGCTCCAGGGGCCTCACCTCGTGAAATCACGTCTGTCGTTCCATCGGAGGGGGGAGCCTGTAGGCCAAGCTCGCAGAACAAATGAATGCCGCGAGAACAAGGTTGTCTAGACAGCTCCCAGGGGGTCTGACGTGTAAAAAAAAAAAAACATAATCAAGGATAACGCAGCAGCGCCTCCCGTTCCTCGGCTCAAGAGCTGCCCCTCCCATTCACCTTGGTGGGATGTCTTAAAATTGTTTCCTGTACTCGCAATTTTCCCTTCCGAACATGCATGTTTTAAATGATTATGTGCTGTCACGGTGAGAAATCAGCAGAACACGCTTTCATTTATATATGCTGATCTTACTGCTTTGAGAGTAATCATTAAGGTGTGCAGTGTAAGTATGTACACTCGCGCACCGGCCAGACGGCGTGTATATACTTACGTGTGTAATACCTGCGAACACAAACCCAGCGTTGTGCCATCGGGCAATGGAGAAATTATTTCTGGTGGTCTCGAATACCTTGTAACCAAAAGGGGAGTAGTCGTATCGATGCAACAGGTATCGCATATTAATTCATGCTGCCCGTATTTTCCTCCACAGCTGTCCTGAAGACATTGCGGCCTCAACCGTAAGCGAATAGTTTTGGTTTCCGCAGTTCTACCTCGTCTAAATGGTAGCGTGCGAAAACCGGGGGAATAAACTATCCTCGGATGGTGTGGTTGGGTTATCAGAGGTTAACGGTATATACTAGATGTTGCCAGGGGCTGGTTAGAAGAGATCGCGGTGTTGCTACAGGCTGGTTCGAAGCCACAAAGCGAGTACCTGAGCAACTAATTTAGGTGACGGGCGCACTCCACGCCCTCGCTCCACAGCAGTTGCTTTCGCTGAAAAGTAAAATTGGCGCAGCTTTTACTAGTGGTGCAAGACTGGAGAAACGGCAAACGTGTTGCGCAGTGCCGAAACGGCTTGACGGGCGCCGGTGAGGCTCGGCGGAGCGAGCGCCGAGCTATGCACAGCTGCTCCCGGGGTTGCCAGACTACGCAAGAGGACCTCATCGCTCAGCGAGGTTTTTTGGTGCGACGGACGGATAACGCTTGGATTAAACAGCTATGCTGTTGAAAATCTGGAGGTCAGCTGCTGCTTCCGGTCACTTAAATTTTCAGCACATGCGTATATACTTACGCGCAGGACGCACATCGCTAGACGTATCACTGAGATATATGATTATCACCGATGTGGCCTATCAGTAACAGATGTGACATAATCCCTAACCGCAGCGAATGAGTTACCGCGAGATGTTTCGGAAATGTTGCCATTCATACATCAAAACAAACACTTAAACGCGTTCTCGCGTTTTACAGCGTTCCTATTCCGAATTCTAGCTGTATAGCTTCCTCAGAGCCGACGACAATGTAATGATACCGGATCAACTTATCGCGCCGCCAGCGAAAAAAGCGCAACGAAGGGAAGCGGGAAACAGCGATATCCACCTCACTTTGCTGTCGTGCCTTCGCACGCGAAGAACATGGGCAGCGAGAGGTTACGTACTGAGGGCGTTGCAAACTGGACAGGTTGAAACCCGCTTCGCTATAGCCTTCGAAACCATTTATAAGGCACTGCGGACAATGGGGCACCCGTAATATGACGCCATTTTTATTCCTTAAGCATTAGACGGCGCGTGTGGGCAAAAATGTTTGCCGTCGATCCTTGGACGGACAGCGACATAAAACAAAACAACAAGGCGCTTGCGGGAAGGGATGGCAAGAGCCCGGCCGGCAGCAAGATTGGCGCCGGTGGTGGCGCGTTCGCCTCGGTGCCGACCCAGTTGCGAAGGAAACGTCAAGTCGCGATCGAGTGGCGACAACTCACCCCCCTCCCACCCCCCCCTCCTCCCCACCCACCCATTCACCCGACGCTCCCGTCGCGAGGCGACTCAACGCGTCCCGTAACCAATTATCTGCGTTGTGAAACGAAGTTTGCAGCGAGTTCAGTGCCGAGTAGGTAGTAAAAGATTACGGAATAGTACTGGTGGACAATAAAATGAGCGACAGGTAGCCAAAGTCGCTGCTCGAGTGAGCACACGTTACCACCGAGGCGGCTAGAACGCGAAACAAGTTTGGCACAGTGCGAGAGGCGCGCGAGAAACGCCGTTTTGCGGGCTTTAAAGCCAGTGCAAAGCATGTGAATCAGGCCGAGCCTCAAGTTTGTGAGGCAAAGGCACGAGATTCTCTCGCAGTCTTACAGAATGGGGAATCTAGAATTAAAGTGTTTTTATTTCTAATTCTGTCGCACAGGACCGAGGTGCCCATCATCCCGGACGCCGTGGTGTACTTCGGCAGCGGCGCAGCGGTCGTCATCGTCTTCCTGGGCCTGTGCATCATGGCCTACATGCTCATCTTCAGCGAAGGTGCGTCTCTGTCGTCTCCCGTGCTTCGTCAACACACGCACACACCGAGTGTAGAGCACGGATGACCACCGCTGCAATCTGATTGATACGTGCACTGAAGCCTTCGCGTTAAGTGCAATCGGGGATGCCGCGTGCAAGACTAATTTGAACGTGGCAGTCAACTACCCGACGGTTCGACAATTGTTGTCAGCCAAGCATTATATGAAGAAACAGTCACTGACCAAGTAAAAAAAGTTCGTTTTGGTGTGAACAAGGAACCCGTACGTGTTCCGAAACGTCTTTTACCTTTTAAAGCAAATCTCTCTATCTCTACCAGCCAACGGTTCTTTCCCGGCGCTCGGGACAATAAACTCCCAACGCAGCGGGCACAGTGGGGGGTGAGGGGGGGAGCGGAGGGTTTCACTTACGGAGCACACTGTAGATGGCGAATTTACCCAGCGTTCCCCGCGCGGAGGTGCCTGCTCGCCGGCGGGCACGTCGGCGGTACGGCTTTGTCGTGCGCTTTAGCGACGGTTGTTTTGGGCCTGTCTTGGCGCAGCTTCGCGTCCATTGCGCGCTTCCTTCGCACGGCTTGATTAACCTATTCGACAGCACCTCCTGGGTAACCCGGAACCGACGAATTAAGTGGTCGTATGGCAAAGATACGTTAAGGACTGGTTTGAAGGGCGGGAAAACGAAATGTAGAGACCACATACAGATATATGGCCGCTAGAGAAACGCTTCCTTTTGCGCACTGCTTGTCACGAATGGGACTCGGTTTTCTAAATTGATAAATACCAATTCGGTTCTTTTTTAAGAGGTATTGCAAAAGGCGGAAAAAGCCACCGGTCCTGATAAATAGCGACTATAAAAGTTCCCTCAGCTTTCTCGCAATTCTCAAACTTACTAACGTAACAAGTTCAAATCAGTATAAATGGGGATCACTAAGCTCACATGCCGAATTGTTTCGGTGTCTACGCTCGTGTCGCGCGGTGGTGTAGCCCCGAGCTAGCACGTCAGCATGGCGAGGTTCCGCTGTCTGTCCCTTCGGAAGACGCTCTTCTCTGATTCCTTTCTGCCGACGCACGGCCGGGCCACACCGGCGGCGTCCCCCGCTCTAGCCCGGCCGTGGCCAACGCAGCTAGCCTGAGTGCGAGTCTCTTAGATCCGCCCGCCCCCCACCCCATTCCCAAACCCGACCCCCGAGAGCGATGGGAGACTGTTGTCTAGCCCCGACCTGACGATCCAATCGCGCTGGCAGCCAGGGGCAGGAGCTGCTAGACGCATACTGGGACCCGTGAAGGGGGTTCCACCCTATCCGGTGCCTGCGTGCACTAGCCAAAACCTCATTGGGCTCAATAAAT
>JABSTR010003210.1:0-27390 GCA_013339765.2 Haemaphysalis longicornis | reverse complement strand
CAAAAGTGAATTTGGCCCCTTTGCCACATGAATTAAAACGCCTAGAACTTGGTTAACGAGTTCCTTCGAATCCTCAGCATGCACATCCTTCAAAAGAACCAGGTAGTCATCTACATACCGAAAGACGTTTAGAACCTTAGCACCGCACACTGTGTCAAGGCACGTGTGAATACCCTTGTCACAGAAGCATACAAACAGGTCACTTAAAATTGGGGCTGTACATGAACCAATAGAAATCCCCTCAATTTAAAGAAAGGGTTATCATTAAAGGGACAGACAACCGATTTTTGTCGAGTATATATTCTCTATCCAAATAAAAGGGCATCACTTAAAGCACCTTGACGAGAAAAGGTTTTGCTGATGGCGCCCTCGAACTTTTCAAATCGAATTTTTCGATCTACGAGCCGTTTGTGTGCCTCCTAAAACTAATGCTGGCAACCTTGACATATAGTAGCTCGGTAACATAGTTTTGTCTGTATGCGAAATAAAAAACGATATTTAAAAACTTGTTCCGAGCTAAAAAAGTTTGAATCGCAGGCTTTCCTGTACCTCTATGTGTTTTTTTAATGCAACGGTCTATTTTGCACGAATGGGCCATCTGTTAGGATAGATGATAGGTAGAATCTGGCTTCACGTTGTGAAGGCTGGAAGTTCAATTTTTCCCGGGCGCGACGTTTCTTTTTTTTAAGCTTCCGTCGGCGTATTTGGAATCTGAAATCAAATATTTTGGCAGAACCAAAGTCCATAACTCAGGCAGAATCGTCAAATCTCCTGCGCTGAGTCTGTTTACTGAATGCTGCCGTTGATTGTGAGCATGGAGGCTCAGTTAGCCACACTGAGAGGCATGCTGAGAGGCACCCAGTGACGGCGGGCGGCGTGTCTTTAAAAATTTCAGAATAATGTTTAAAAATACATGTGCAATTTAACCTTGTACAAATACTTGTGCTAAAAAGGTTTTCAATACGTGAATAAACATTTCAACAGTTACAGTAGCTGCTAGGTTTGCAGGTCACGTGACAGGGACACATATTGTAGTGTCAGGTTTCGACACTACGACCCGCCACCCGTACGATTTCAGGAAGTTTGCTGCTAAATTAAAATTATTTCCGCCAGTTTCTTGGAAAATTGCTTGTGGTTATCGGGCTATATAAAACGCTGGCTTCCTAATGAGGTTGAGAACATATACGCGACAAAAATCGGTTGTCTGTCTTTTTAAAAGCATTTGTTGTACATGACAGGTAAAATCTTAATAATTCCATAAAATTGTCAATATTAATACCAATACAATTCTGAAACCCAACAGGGCCAAAGTCATCGATGCTTTCACGAACGGCACAAAAAAGTTCACTTTGTTGGATTGAGTAGAACACATTTACAACGTATATGAAAAAGGCATACAGTGGCTGCTGAGGATATTCGTACTCTGTAATAAAGGTAAAAACACTTTCTGGGTTAGGAACAAGGTAATGGTCATTCACCTTAGGCAACCTGAGATGCCTTTGAGAAAATATAGTGCGCTTTTTACCATGTCAAACTCGTATCACCAACTCGCCAAAATGTCTGTGCTTTGACGCTCTGTTCTGTGCTTTGACGCTCTTTGACCTTTGACGCTCTGTTAGCAGATGCCGAGGGCAGCGTGCTGTAAGATGACATTTTAGACAAAAAAAGTCGGCAACAGCGGGTGCACAGCTGCTCGGTAGTGTACGTGTGATGGCATAGCGAGTTGCGTAGTTTTTAGCAACCGCAATGTAGTTGTTTCCCGAATACTGCAAGAAAAGACACGAGCAGGTCTGCGCCGGAAAGAGCAAAAGGTTGGGAAGGGCTGTCTAGAGGATCGAGGTGGCTTGCAGAAAGATTACGTGGTTTCTCGTGGCTCTGGCAAACGTCACAGGCGCTGACTTAGGATCTCACAGATATGTGAAGGCCTGGCAAGAAACGTCGGATCCTAGTTCGGGGATAATGTCAAAGAACTCCCAGATTGCCGCCCAAAGGCTCGCCATGAAGCTCTTTCAGCGCCTCTTGATGCAAGTGTTGAGGTACAATGAGTAACACGTCAGGCCTGTCAGAGCAGTAGTTGCGATAGTGTCGGATCTATTAGGCCCGAAGAACGACGTAGCGGACGTTTGTACGGTTCCTTTCGTTCTGGTCAGCACAACGCAAAGTATAGGGGTTCCTCGTCACATATTCGGGGGGAATCAGAAATTCTCAAATGATGCACTTGGATACCGCTTGCAGCCTGTTAGGGACTTCGATAGGGTAGCAAGACAGAGAGTCTGCATCTTTGTGTGCGAATAATGAATTTAGGAACTATGGTAAACATGATTTTGTCGGACATAGCGCCCGACGACCTAGCCGTTTTAGATGCGGCTGCATCTCATTCACTCGCCTTGTCCCTCTATACGCCGTTGTTGTTGTCCGTCCACACTCCTCCATTCTCCTCGCCGCGCGAGCTGCCCTCTCCGCCGCTCACCCTCCGATAGCGAACACTCTCTCGCGAGGGGCATTGGTTTAGATTCCATTGGGTTGGCTTGGCTTGGCTTGGCTTGGCTTGGAGTAAATTGGATTGGATTCGATTTGAATTGGATTGGATTAAAGTGGATTGTGTTGGATTGTGTTGCGTCATAGCCGCGCCACGTGGCGTCATAGCCGTGGTCGTTCCAGCACCGGCGTTCCGATTTCCATATATGCGTTGAATGGAGCCCAACAATTCTGCTAGCGCCCGCACAACCGTAACAAGCACCGATCAATGTGATAACGGGAATGCTCCCACAACTGAAGACAAGGCTGCGAGGCGGCGTGAACAAGATGCTGAACGCAAACGATTGAAGCGAGCAGCCGATTCCGAACTTCGTAAACGTGATACCAAACGTGATACCCACCACTACCAATACACTTCAGCGACCACAAGGCTGTCATCGTTAACGTTACGCCGTGTGTTAAATAAAGAATACACCATACGCGTTCTTCACACGTTTTACGCAGTTAGAGAATCAACCCAATGGAAACACCTAGTGAACCCCAAAGATGCGTTGCATCTCCACAGGGTTACCCTCGCGGAACGGTGGGGTAATTTTATGAGGTCCCTCTAGAACGATAACCAAAATAGCACAGGCTGCTCGGTCATGGGGGTATAAGGGTGGTCATACAAGTAGAATCGTAACTTGCCTACAGCCCAGACTAGTGAAGAGTACTCTCGTTCGGTGATGGTTTTGCAGCTTGAGCTTTTCGGGGTTTTTCAGCTTTCGCCAACTTTGTGCTGCATGCTTGTTGTGAGTTCACCGGACAAACTTGCGCTAACCAGGTCGGTCTCGTTTTGATTTCAGGAGCTGGACCTTCCCCTGTTCATTGCTGAAGTTATGGATGTGATTGCAAGATGGACAGCTAACCCAAAACATTTCCTGAAAGTAAAGGCTTTGTTATTAAGGCTGTAAGAAATAACTTGCACTTGATGACGTCAGGCAAGGAAGATTGCATGGAGCTTGCTCCGAGAAGTGAATGCTTTCAGGGAGTTTTTATAGCTCTCGCAAAGGATTTTGTTTCAGTACACCTAAAGCGAGCAAGTGTTAAGCACAAAGCACTGGCTGTGCTGTATGAGCCCTACCTGCATAACCAGGCCACCTACCTTAAAAGTCACAGGATGTTGTTCCGGAACTTCGTCTTGCAGCTAAAACACGAAAACCTGGTGTTCATTTTTTTGCAATCGTGGTCAAAAGAGACGCTTGGCAGCCAGAGGTTCCTATATTTCGAAAATTACATTGATAATACCGGGCTGTACGTTACCCGTTCATTATCTAGAATTTTCAACAACTCGGGAATTATGTTAACTTGTCAAATTCGGGTGCCTGTGTCTTGTTGATATTCATTTGAAAGATCTATATTATTCGATGCTTTTTGAACATCTTAAGCAGATGATGGTGCTGTGAATAACAAACGTCGATGATAAGATTGGTTTCGAGATCACATGTGGTGTATCAGCATACACCTTCACAAAAAATTACACCATCTTCCCCTAGGGGAATCCTGAGTAGTATGCGAAGCAGCCATGGGGTCGAAAAAAGTTCCCATTAGTTTTCAGTTCGTATTTTCCGTTGACGTTCAGCTTCGCATGCATTCGTTGTATGAGTAGCTTCTTGACGTAGTTTGAATGAGTGAAGTACATCAGCCGCGTTCGTAGCACATGCTCCCGTCTGGATTTATAGCGCAGTGGGAAGAGCGCCACGTACCGCCCGTTGCGGCCAGAGAGTCGTGTGAACAGAACCTGGCGCCGCCTAACTATTTAGGTTTATAGTGGACTGCGCAGGCGTCAGAAAAAACACTGACCGGACTGAACAGGCGCGCATGCGCAGTAGAGTGCGGACGGCGGACAACGAAACGAAGGAGGTAGGGACGCAGCCGCGAGGTTGAGATGCTTCGCATCTAAATTCGCATCTCTTATTTAAAATCTACGTCTTTGGAATGAAAACAAAACACGGGTGTTTGCATGGGCTCTGAAGTTCTTCCAGCTCTTACCAGGAATTTCCGGGGTCGGCGTTCCGGACGGAGCAGCATCGACCACGACCGGGATAGAGCGGCGGACGCCGCCGCTGTAGCCCGGCCGTGAGTCGGGAGAAAGAACACTGAGAGAAGCGTCTTCAGAAGGGTTAGCGGAGCCTAGACATCCTGATGAACTAGCTTGGGGCTAGTTCATCACGCCACACAGTCGGAAACCCTGAAAGAATTCGGCAGGTGAGCTTAGAGATTCCCACCTATACCGAGTTAAACTAGTTAGTTTATTAGGTTAGAGAATTGCGGGAAAGCGGAGTGAACTTTTACTGTCACTATTTATCAGACCCAGTTCCTCCTTTCGCCTTTTGTAATACCTGCAGGCGGCCTTCCAGAGCTCCTGTGTGGTGATCGTAGGAAAGATAGATCGGTTCGGAGTCGGAAGTGTGCCATGCTTTAGGAAGCTATCCTGATGACTCCGTCGAACGGTTGAAACCACCCCAAGAAAATTGCCCGCAACGAACATATTCGTCCAACATCCCACAAACATCTTCTTTGTGCCTCTGAAACATCGAAGCCGGGTACTTTAACATACGACTAAAGGCATGCGCTTTTCACTGAAATCGCCATTGGCGCAAAGCACGACCGTCCTGCTCAGCTTGCTATGTTTGCCACCTCTGCACTCTTCTCCTTTTTTGAACAGTAAGATTAGGGAACATTCCAATAACGCAGAGTCATTTGATCGGCATTGTACAAGCCACTAAGTTACAATGCCCGGCAGCTGCGCGGTAACCCATGAAGAAGGAGCATCGGTGGATGCGGAAGCGCACTCGCCGGTGATGAGCTTCCTGATGACATCATTACAATTCTTGATAAATAGGAACCAGCCATTTTTTTATTTGTGTCATCAACGCACAGGATGAAAGCGAAAACCATAGGTTTCTCCACCTGGGCATCACCACTTATAGGTATGTTTCTTGTGCGGTTGTCGAAAGCGATGTGAAGACGTATTTATAATAGTGCAAAACGTCGACGAGTCCAAATGTTTCTTCCGGGCTTCCGTACCAGGCTCGATTGTGCTGCTGATGCTTTTTTTGAACCTCAAAATGTGCGTAGGTAGCTGGGAAGAATAATAAAGTCGGCTTCGACACCCTTCTTCTTTTAACCAGTTGAAAAGACATTTAATATCTGAAATTTACTTTCTAAGGAAAAAACTTGCGCTTTTTAAAAGAAGCACTGATACTGAGAGAGAATTGCAATCGTAGACAGCTGTGCACCACGTACACCACCGGACTATAGATTTTACAATGAAGCACCAAAATCGCCGACGCACACCGTAAACCTGCTTAACCAGCGAGGCTGAAACGTGCGGCATGTGGGGGTGCGTTTATTACTACTTTTGGTTGAATAAAGCCTTTCCAAGGCGGTCCGTGGTTGGATAAATTTTTCAGTACCCGGTCCGACTGCGTGCTTCTTGGAAGCACATATTACGTGTGGGCTTGTTTCGAGTTTGCATTACCTGTGGCCCGTGTTATTTGTTTCCGCCTTCCTGCTGCTCATCCAGCACCGCCATCTGCCCCCAAGGCGCTGTTACCCTTCGATATGTGCTCTGCACCGAGAGACACAAAACATTTTGTGTCTTCACCTTTCTATTTCAATACCTGAACACACTCTCACGCACACACACATACGCACACGGGCACGAACACGCGAACACGCGAACACACATGCACGCACACCCGCACACACACACAAACACACACACAAACATACGCACACACACACATGCACGCACGCACGCACACACCTAGGCACACACGCACCTACTTTCAAACCCGTGGTTTTTTTCACGGATGCTTATCGGATTTGACCGAATATGGTTGACCTTTCTTTTGTAGTAATCGGTAAAACACGAAAGTGGAATGTGCCTTCGAAGGAGGAATTTGAATACTTATTGTGTATCGAAATGAACTTGCACATCGTTATTATTATTTCGTCGGTATGGCACCGTTAGACGCATCAAAATTAGACACTGGAGTACACGCGCCGGAGCATTGCCTAAATACGCTTGACACCCCAGGCGCCTGCAAACCGTGCGAGCGAAACCGAACGGGTTGCCAGCGAATCGTTTGGTGGAGTCACAGTAGGATACAGCGAAAGAGCATGGCTTGTTGGTCTGCAGCAGTCTTGTGGGTGCGCTTGGCGAGCTATGTCCTGCTTGTGGGTCGCTTAAGCAAAGGTGCGACCACATTGGTCCTGCAACGTGGCGTGTAAGCCAGGCGCTTGCGTTGCGACGAGCTCAGCTTGAGCAGTTCAACAAGCTTTTTACTTTTCACAAGTTTTTTACAATGTTTTACTGCTACTTTCATGTAACTCTCGTTACATGACTTTTGTTTGGTGCTCTTTGCCCTTAGCTGGCCTTGCGCCAATAAAATCTAAACATCATCATTATTATTTGTATTAGCCTGGGTGTAGGCCGCTATAGGTTACGGGATTAGGAAAGATGTTGCACGGGCAGTGTTGCTACGCCAACGATTCCTATAGTTGAGGATAGGGGGCGACGCAAGATATTTCAGGAGGCCTAAACTATATTGAGCTGTTGGGGAATGTTGCGTCCGCACAGCCGTGGATGGCTGCCGACGATTTATTACAACCCAAGAGGTAGGAACATTGGCAGTAGTTCGGGCGTTGGAGACAGCACTGGCCAGCGTTCGACGCGTGAGGCGCGCTCGTGCCACAGGACCCAGTACCTCTCTCGCGCGCACATCATCGTTGTCGTCTTCTGGCGACATATCAATTCTTCCCCCCTTAGAGAAAACAGTAAACAAAGTCTCCTTAGCGATCTGGAGGCCGCCTAGCCTCGGCTGGTCGCAGTTGCCGGGTGGTCCCTGCTTGAGACGTTGAGGCCGATGGTTGGGAGGAAACATCTGGAGTATCCAGCGAGTCCGGTAACAGTGGAACAGCAGAACTCGACGGCATCTCTTGCGCTGTGTCAGCGAAATCGTCTGCTGTGCTCCAGTCCGTGGGCGTCCTGCTCTGGCTCGCTTTCCTGATGTGGTTCAGATGACGGCGAACCTTTCCAAGGGCGCTTTTTACCACCCAGGATCGTGGTCCGACGCGGCGCAGAACTTCGCCTTCAATCCAATCTGGCTTTCTTAAGAACTGTCGTATGAGCACCCTTTCCCCTTCTTCGAAACGACATGATTTTTTCAGCGTCGGCTGGTGATCAGAGGTCTGCGTTTCTCTTCTCTGGCTTGAGCAGATCGAGGGGACATAAAAGTTCGCGGCCAAACATCGCTCTCGCCGGTGTCATTCCTGTGGCTGTGTGCACCGTCGTGTGCTGCCGATACAGGAACCTTGCAAGTCTGCACTGTATGGAGTAGTGTTTATCCATTAAGAGGGCTCTCTTCAGTTCTGCCACGTATCGTTCTGCTTGCCCGTTTGTTGCAGGGTGATACGCTGGTGACGTCATAGCTTGTATGCCATTTGATGCGTAGAAATGCTTTATCTCGGTTGAAATAAAGGCTCTTCCGTTGTCCGAGACGACTTTTCGTGGAATGCCGAACGTAGCGAAGAGGCTCCGGAGTACGTCAATGACAACCGCGGATGTTGTCTGGGTGACGTGACGGACTTCTACCCACTTGGTGTACGCGTCCACAACAACCAAGTAGGTGCGCCCGAGTAGTGGTCCCGCGAAGTCAACATGCAGGGTGTGCCATGGTGTCTGGGGACGGTCCCATGTGGGAATCGGAGCTTTTGGTGGGCTCTTCTGCGTTGATTGGCATTCAGAGCACTGTCTCACTGTATCTTCAATCATCTTGTCGATTCCGGGCCACCATACGAAACTCCATGCACACTTCTTCATGGCTACCATGCCTCGATGACCAGCATGCAGAAGTGCCAGAACGTGAGATCGTGCAGAGCTTGGTATGATCACCCGTGATCCGAGTGTGAGACACTCGCGATGAGATGCCAGTGAGGTCGCTCTTCGCCGGTATGGAGCGAAACTCATCTCCAAGGAGTCTTTCCACTGTGCCATCCTGCACTGACTTGAACAGCCTTCGCAGGATGTCTTGCTGCGTTAGACGGGCTATCTCTGTAGCAGTAAACGGAGGTCGCGACAACGCTTCGAACAGCAGCACGTCGCCTGGTGGCCACGGTTTATCGATGCATTCTGGCAGTGGTAGTCGGCTTCAATGCGTCTGCGTTCTGGTGGTTCTTGCCATGCCTGTACACAATATCGTAGTCATATGCCGATAACTTTGATGCACCATCTGGTCATGCGTGGTGAGAGGACTTGAGCCGTGGGTTTCCCTGGTCCCAGTATGCCGAGCAGCGGTTGGTGATCCGTGACGAAAGTTACCTTCTTCCTGCGATATATTTGTGGAACTTGTGAGCTGCAAACACTACAGCGAGGCCTTCTCTGTCCAGTTGAGCATAATTTTTCGTTCGTGCCGCCCTAGTGTCCTAGATGCAAAAGTGATTGGTGCCTCTCTGTTCTGGTCATCACGTTGAGAAAGAACAGCTCCTATGCCCTATGGCGAAGCGTCGCATGAGACAAGAAGCTCCTTCTGTTCGTCGTAGTGTGCCAGTACGGTGTGCTTGAGAAGCAATTTTTTTAGTTGATCAAATGCTTCTTGGTGCTTAGTCTCCCATCTCCACGTAGCGTCCTTTTGAAGGAGCTGGTAGAGACAGCTGGCAACTGTTGCTCGGTTCTTCAAGAATCTGTCGTAGAACGTGAGCATCCCGAGAAATGACTGAAGCGCTTGCTTGCAGTCTGGCGCTGGCGCCTCAGTGATGGCTCGAACTTTGTCTTCGCTGGTGTGAACGCCATTTTCGTCGATTCGGTGTCCCAGAAAAGAAACTTGCCTCACAGCAAAACAGCACTTCTTTTTGCCGAGGCGAAGATTGTACTTGCGCAGCCTCTTGAGAACTTCTTCCAGCCTGGCGGCATGTTCCTCGGCGTCCTTTCCACTGATGATGACATCATCTAAGTACGCACAGACGCCTGGATGCCAGACAGCATAGTCTCCATGAAGCGTTAAAAAATGGCTGGAGATGCTGAGATTCCAAAAGGCAACCGTTTCACTTATGTAAAACCCTTTCAGCGTGTTCAGGGTGAACAGCTCGGCTGTCTCTGGCGTTACGTGGAGTTGCTGGTAAGCCTGTGCTAAATCCAGCGTGCTGAAAACCTTGCCTCCTCTCAAGTGGCTGAGGACCTCATCTGTTGTGGGAAGCGGGTAATCTGCCTTCTTCGATGCCATACCAGATTCACTGTACAGCGGTAGTCGCCGCATATTCGAAACGATCCATCTTTCTTGCGCACGAGTACGAGAGGCGTTGCCCAATCTGAATGCTGCGTAGGCTCGATCATGCCTTGAGTTTGCAGTCGATCCAGTTCAGCCTCTACAGGCGACCGCAGCGCGAAACGAACTGGCCGTGCCTTTAGAAACTTTGGCTTCGCTCCTTCCACAAGTTCGAGTTGCACAGCAGGACCGACGTGTCCTGAGATTTCCTCATTGAACACAGACTGGTACTTGTCCAGAAGCTTGGAAACAAGTTCGTCGTTGTTGTTACGTAGTTGATGCCGGTTAGCTCTATGCCCAAATGAGAAAACCAGTTTCGTCCGAGGATGTTACATCCTGATCCCTTGAGTACCACAAGCGGTAATGTAAGTCTTGCCCTTGTGCGTTACTTCTACCGTTGCACAGCCGAGCACTGGAAGAGACTCGCCTGACCATGTGCGTAGGAGAATGTTGTTCGTCTGGAGCCGAGGTGGGTCATTCGTCCACGTGGATCTGAACGTTGTCTCACTGATAAGAGTGCAGGCTGCACCTGAGTCGACTTCGAAAGTCAACGATTTGCCATGTACGCGTAGCTGCATCATGACCTTCTGGGTGCTGGATGTCCATTAAGGTGTTGAGCTCATAAAGCGCCTTCTTGGCGACTCTTGAGAAGTTGTGTCCTGGGCTGTGGCTGTTGTCGAACTTCCTTCACATGGATATTCGATGCTGTTGTTCCCTAGTTTCTTGCCTCTTTCCGCTTTTTGATGCACGCTTTTCGATGTGTCCGCGTTTCTTGCAGTAGTTGCAGGAAGCTGTCTGGAACTTGCAAGTGTCCGGACTATGTTGTGCGTCACAACGCCAACAACGTTGGTTCTTTTTCGGCGTAGCTGCTGGAGCGGCCTGTCCTCCCCGTATTGCAGGTACTTGTACTGGCTTTGTGGATCTCTCTCCATTCCGCCTTCACGTTTTTCTGGTCTTCAACGGCGTTTTCAGCTCTCAATGCGAAGTCAAAAGCTTTCTTGAACGTCAAGTCCTTTTCTGCAAATAGCCGTTGTTGGACCTGCTCATTCCGAAGACCACAGACAAAACGATCTCGCAACATTACGTCCAGTGGTAGCATAGACGGATTCGCAGCCATATCTGTGCTGGTGCCAAATTACAATCCGCTGCTAGTTTCTTGAGCGCTGCCACGTAATCACTGACCGTTTCGTCGTGCCTTTGGCCCCGTCGTTGGAAGCGTGCCTGCAGAAGACTTCAGAAGATTGCGGATCAAAGTGAGCCTTGAGCACCTCAACGATGTCATCGTAGTCCACTTCGCTGGGCTGCTTGGGTTGAACGAGGGCGCAGACGATGTCGTAAGTCTGTTCCCGCACAGCGTGAGCAGGTGAGCGCGTTTCTTGGAAGCGTCCTTGATGTCGTTAGCTTCGAAGAAGAATTGAAGCCTTCCATACCAGGATCTCCAGGAGCCGGAGCTGCCGCTGAATTCGGGTAGCCGACCGAAGTCGCACGTCGCCATGTCGTTCCGTCTCTTGACGTTGGTGACCTGCCGGTGAAGTGCCGGTGAGTCCGCAGTCTTCCTCGTCGCCAAATTGTTGCGTCCGCACCGCGTGGATGGCTGCCGACGATTTATTACAACTCAAGAGGTAGGAACATTGGCAGTAGTTCGGGCGTTGGAGACAGCACTGGCAGCGTTCGACGCGTGAGGCGCGCTCGTGCCACAGGACCCAGTACCTCTCTCGCGCGCACATCATCGTTGTCGTCTTCTGGCGACATATCAGGAAATAATGTTGCAAGCCTGTTTCTGCCCCGTGTATGAAGCGCTTCGTCATCAAGATCCAGACGGCCCTATAGGTGAAACCTCGTGCGATTCGTGAGCATGATCGTTACCTCGAAAGGACGAATTTTCTGGCTTCTATATAAGGAGTACCTTAGGGAGATACCAAACAGTGAAGTGTTTAAGGCTGCGCTCCGGTTGTGGTAAAATTATAACATAATGAAACATTCCAATGGCTCTTTTTGAGTCAGTCGGAATTACTTTAGCGGTCAAGGAGGATATGGTAAGCTCGATAATTGCTTCGTCCCCCGTCTTTGCGTGAAATGTACAAACTGTCCCATAGACAGTAAATTACCGAGCTAATTCACTGTACTTTGGCATAGCCGCGCGGTGTGGGTATTTTGCGGCGTTGACCAAGAACGCTCGTTCTTCTTCTCGACGGTGGCAAGTTCGACCAGCCGTCCTAGCTAGCCGTCGTTTAACGTTGTATTCGAGTGCACATTGTGATGAAGATGACAAGTACCCGATGGGCGGCCGCTGGGTGAAAGTGGGAGTCACAATTGTCGCATACTAGCGGGAGTAAGTAATCTGAACTTGTTGAAAGACTTCGCGCTTTGTTGAGCTAGTCGAGTGTTCTCTTAATAAGAGTATCATGTGATTACTACTTGCTTGTAATGCCCAGTGGATAGGATGACGCGAATACGACCGCCTGTTTGTACGCTTTCCCGATAACGAAATAATTACGCTCATGTTATTTGAGAGCCACAAATGGCGCGGCATACTTGATTCGGCGGATAATGAGCGCTCACAGAGGGTTTAGAGGTATTCTTCTTTAAGACCATGATGCTCATGCATCACTCTAGGACTCTGCATATGGCTAATTTAGTGGCTGCCTGGATTACCGTGTGTTCAATCAGCCTGCAAACCAGTGAGAAACCTAGTCAGCCATCCAGACACCTAGCCAGCCAGCCATTCGCCTATAACTCATTCATTCAATAACTTACCAAGACATACAATCGTGCAATCCTTCCTCTAGATATGAGTGGCTTTCTAAACCCACCCAATCTACTTTTAAATTCAGTTCTGCTCAAAAAAGGTTGCTTGTAGTGAATCCCTGAAACTAGTTTTTACTTGCTTGTATAATTACACATTAAATGCAGCCGAAAAGTTTCCTGAAAAAGAAAGTGTGTGGCGGCTGCGTCGTACCAGTACCCACCTACGGGGCAGAAACTTGGAGGCTTACTAAGAGGGTTCACATTGAACTCAGGACGACTCATCCAGGAATGGAACGGAAAATGATAGGTGTAACAAGAAGAGAGCGGAGTGGGTCAGGAAACAATCCCGTGTTAAGGACATAATATTAGAAATTAAGAAGAAGAAATGGACGTGGGCAGGGCATGAAATGCGAATGCAAGAAAACTTGGTCATTAAAGGTAACATAGTGGATCCCTAGAAAAGGCAAGCATGGGAGGGGGCGGTAGAAAGAAAGTTAGATGGACAGATGAGATCAACAAGTTTGCGGGGATAAATTGGTCGCAGTTAGGACAGGACCGGGATAATTCGAGATCAATCGGAGAGGCATTGGCATAGGCTTGTGATGGTGCTGATGATGGTGATGATGAAGATAAGTATAAATCTTCATATAAACAACAACCACTACAGTATCTCAAATGACTAGCAATATAGTAGACGGTTGTGAAAACTACATTTATCCTTTCCACTTCCCCCTGGTGGTATATTGTAAACATTCAGCCTTACTGATGCCATACAACCAGTTAAAAAGTAAGTCCCAAAAACGTACGTCCAAACTTTCAAGTGCCAAAATTAGTAGCTCAGTTGGGCATCTGGGTTTATAGACGAGGATAAAAAGTTGCAAATGTTCCGAATAATGGATCTCGGTGGTTTTGAACTCTTTCATTTTGACGTGCAGCTTTGGACAGCCAGCAGGGAGTTTAAGGATTAATTTTTTTCGAACCAGTTTCCTGTGCCCAAAAGATTTTAGCCAGAGGAGAATCCATGTACAATCGTGCCAAAGAACAGGCGGTTGGAAAGTTTTATATTAAAGTCATGACATTATTCCAATTGAAGACGGTCCAAGATCGACCAAGTTCAAGTTGCATCTGAACGCCAAAGCCGGATTTATTTTCCTCTTTCACTGTCATGTCAAAGCCTATTTTTCTGTATAAAAGATTGACGTCATGCCTTACCTTTTAAAATGATATCGCTCATGTAGTTGTCGGTTCACTATAGACGTGGTGTGTAAGAAAGAGCTTGAGATTTTTAAGCATTATAAATACAGTCTACACGCTTCTTTATTTCATAAACCGTACGAGGTGAATACAATTACGTGAGTCGCAACATATTTCCGGAATATAAAAATTCAAACTAAAATTATTTACTGGGAATTATGATAAAAAAAATCATAAAATCTTAGGAACGGTAAGGAAAGGGCAAAAGCCGGCCTCTTAGATTGTTTTAACACTTCATATGTGCACCTGCTTGTTCGGTAAACATTAGGGAGTACGTCTATTTTGGTGGTAAATTTAGATTGTCAGATAAAATAAAGTCAAATATATGGAATAAAATGAAGGTTCCTTACCTTGCTGCCTTTATTATCATGTTAGTGTGAGTACACCGTTTAAAATGCGAGCAAGTGTATAATATTGTGGGCATGAAATTTGCTATACCGTGTATTTACACTGGCTCATAAGGATTGAAAACTGTCGCTGTTAAGTTTGTTTTAAAAATCTGTTCTCAAGCAAAATTCTTGTAGTTGTTAAGTAGTAAGTATTGTTATTGTTAGCTGTTAAAAAGTTCCACAATTGCTTACGGTTTTTAAAAAAGGAAAAAAGTTTCTACTAGAGCAACATTTAGGGGTTTCCCGGTACTTTATCCCTCTGCCGACCTAGGAAACGCAGGCCGCAAGGTACACAGTAAGGCGAAACCATCCGCAATCCGCAATTCTGGCCCCATAACAATACCAATCCTACACTGCACTCCAAGTAGCAAACTGCGAATAATGAAGCTGCGAAATCCTGCAACCCAACAAAGCAGTCTATACGTAACCTTGAGATTAGGGTTCATGTTTTGTACCAGTTTATGTTATAATGTGGGAAACGACACGTTGGGCAGAATCGACGTTGCAATACGAGCGCATAGGATTTCATCGCGCCGCGGTTATTTATTTGTAGGAGGGACGATATTTGAGAGATCGCTACCATCAAGGCTACTGCAGGCCAGAATTTGCATTCTTACGCATCTTGCACAATTTTGGTAGGCAACACGTGAGTGCAATATGAAATATTTGTTTTAGCAACGACAAATATTGAAGGCATGTGTCCCCCTTTTGTGGCCTCAGATACAAAGTAAAAAGACTATCTGGCCGCACTTAAATGCTTCCTAAAAGCCGCGCTATCCGTATATTTTGGGGTTTTTACGCAGTTCGATGTATGTCGCTCTTTATCGTCATTAACATCTCGTTGTCTAACAAACATTGAGTTGAGATTTTTTTCAAGAATCTTTTGAATCTTTTCAGACCTTTTTCAAGAAAAGGTCTGAAGAACTTCGGCCTCCGTATGAACAGAGCACAGTAGAGTCAGGTTGAGCTATGTATATTCTCTTGAGTTGTGTTAAGCTTTTTGTAATCACTTCTTGCGTCGTAAGTAAAGTTGGTGTGTGACGAATAACCCGCCTCATCACATAACTTTTGTGTCTAGCTTCGCAACTGGTGAGTGAGAGGGATATGGAAGAAATCATTCCAGTTGCAAATTTTGTGTAATTGTTATCTCACTTAGAGTTGAAAATCGTAATGCTAACATCAGTTTTGGAAATGGAGTTCAATGGCCAAATATTGGAGACAGGGCTAAAAAGTGAGTTTTGAGTTCGCAACTGATTGATGCGTGATTAATGGCGCAGACACCAAGTCGTCAGGTACGGGATGCTTCCGTCTACCACACGGTTTTTAAAGAGCATTCGAAAAAGTGGTTTTGTTGATAACTACATAACAAAATTCATGCGAATGAATTTGAGTACCTCAAGTCAAGCGCTTAGTGCACTGATGCTTCCACTACAATCTCTCGTCTCTCGGAGGCGCAGTGATCCGTCCGCCAGGTTCTGCTTTAGACCACTCTCTATGCTATCTGATAAATCCTATTTTAAATGACTAAAATGTTACACCCATGTAACCAGTTGCAACAAAGAGTTCCGATTCGAATCTAACGTATAATCCAACATGAAAAGATAGCACACATCACCGGCGACTTCAAAACATTTTTACCAGGCCAATCTGCTTCCTTCACCACCCCATCCTAACCGAGGAAGGGAATAAAACGCTTTTGAACATCATTCTAGAAGATAAAGGACATCTGCTGAAATATTTTATCTGAGCCAAACAGAAAACTACTTGATGATTAAGCTTTATTTCCTTGAGTGCGGCTACAGAACATACGAACACAAATGTTTACACATGGCCTCTGTGATGATTAGTGATTCCGTAAGGATGTTTGCTGCCTAGATTTACCATATGCCAGATGTCAAAATACAAGCTTATCGGTACTTTTACCACTGATTGTGTTAGAAATTGGGTTTATACAAAGCGTGAACATCTGTTGGCAAGTGTGTAAAATAAATACGATCCGAGGGGTTCTGCTTCCGGGAAAAAAATTGAGATTCACCTGAATGCGGCCGTATGGCAACAAAGAAAAACTGTACAGCTTTCTCAGAAACGCAGCAGTTAAAGAATTTTTTTTTCTAGTCCAAGATGCGATGATGTTTGAATGTTATTTGCGCAAAGCCAGCTATTGCAACGAGCATCAAGAAAGTGTTTTGATGAATAGGTGACAACTATAATATTTCAATTCAGTGCAATTTATTCAGGGATGTATACATATTTATATATGGGTTGTAATACAGACGGAGGTCCCAAACCGAAGCCGTACGCGGGACCTCCGATGACGATACGCGAAATATTGCGAGCGACGTAAAAAAATGAAAAGGTGTACAGAACTATCGAACCATAAACAACTCCATATACAAAGACAAACTATAAAACAGTACAGAACTATTGAACAATACATATATATGTATTCAGAGGCAAACTATAAAACTAAATAGAACTCCAGATACAGGTATAACAAGTAGTAGGTTTCAAGCAAAATATAAAAAACAAAATACAATAAAAATGGAACAATAATAAACCACAAGAAATTTAATCGTGAAGCAGTTAGTTCCTACGTACAGTTTTGAACTTATAGAAAGAATTTTTTTAATGCTGCTGGGTAAAAAATTCTAAAAAAGATATCGTTGAATACTGTATTGTATGTTTACCGTAATTAGTTCAAATGTTAGGAAGCAAGAGATTGTTTTGACTGAAAAAACGCGTGTTATTCGTATTAGTAATGATGCGATCCCGGAAAACGCCTAATACGAGTTTGCGATTAAACATTTTGAAAAAAAAACTACCAAGGCTGTACCGATAAATTTGAGTTAGAGGCAAAACCCGAAGTTGTTGAAATAGTGGAAAGCAAGAAGATCGACGGGGTGCAGAGTTGATGACGCGAATAGCTTGTTTCTGTAATGTAACGAGGGATGACCAATGAGTGGCGTAAGAGCTACCCCAGGATGTTATACAGTAGGTTAAATGACAGTGAACGAAAGCAAAGTATAATCACAGGATTTGAGTGTTAAAATATGGACGCGCCCGAATCAATGCCCTTAAACCGAAAGACGCCTTTTTAACAGTTGAAATTACATGCTCAAAAAATCTAAAGTTCCAATCAATGACAAGGCCTAGAAAGTTAGTACGGCTGCAAAAGGCAATTTTTTTAGAATTTAAATCGAGTCCTGAAAAGTAGGAAGTGTCTTGTAGGGGGAGCAATAAAGCATAAATCAGGATTTACTAACGTTAATGGACAGTTTGTTTGATAAACACCAACGCTGTAGTGAAAACAAGTCAGCTTGCAATTTAGACGCTAAATTACTAAAATCGTTATCACTGGAGAAGATAGTTGTGTCGTCGGCAGATAAGATACATTGTGAAGTTGTTAGGCACTGAGGCAAGTCAATAATGTACGTCAAAAATAGAAGAGGCCCCAAGATTGACCCTTGGGATACACCTTTGTTAATATTAACCGGGTGTGACGTCTGCCCGTTAACGCAGACTACCTGACACCTGTTTGAAAGAAAACTTTGGTTAGAGGGAACCGAAATAAACTCAATAAAAGACTGTGAGTACGGCTGGTTTACAGGGCCAGGGTGAAGACCACGAATTTGTGAAATATCAATAAGGTGGCTGGGGTATAGGACCACGGGTAAAACTACGTGTGGTATGAGATTGCCTTTAAGACGTGAACTTCTGAAAGAAACACAAAGGTGCGCTGAACAGAAAACGAGGCATCGTATCCTAAAAAGTGTGACGGATGTAATAAAATATCTTGCCTCTAGAGTTCCTGAAGTGTTTGCGTCATGTAACTTCTGGTGTCGTGCATTGAATAAGGATGTGTATCACGGATAGGCCCTCCCCAATACTGCTACAAAGGGGTCTTGGAGATCCTGTGAGCAGGTGCGAGGGTGTTACATGTGTATGGCCTATCCGTAACGTAGCTAAGGCAACTTCAATGTGCCTGTTGTGTGAGTCAGTAGTGTATTCTCCAAAGTGTGGTTTATTACGCGTAGTTTTCTGTCTGTCTGTTCGCTCCAGTGTGCTTGCCAAGTTTTATGGAGATTGTCTGATATGTTGCGTGAGGTCTGTGTAAGGTAGTGTTGCCATGTCCACTGTGTTTCGCAGTGCAGCATTGGCGGCCATTTCATCCACCCCTACATTTCCGCCAATGCCACAGTGGCCTGGCACCGAACACACAGTCACCCCAAGGTTTTAAGAATAAGTTATCAGAACTGATTTGAAGACACGAATAATAACATGGCTTTTCGATGACTTTACGTGTTATAATGCGGGGAGGGCTGTCAGCGAATCTGTATAGATGATGGATTTAGGAATATTATGTTCAACTATGTGACTTACAACCATATAATTGCGATGTGATTCTGCAGAAAAATACTTTTATTTGCATTCTTCTATCTGCTTTAAAACGGAGTCCCTGCGCAGCACAAGACAACACTGATAACGTTTTAGACGCATCACTGAAAAACTCTGCAGCCCTGTATTTAACCTGCTGATACACAAAATGATTCAAAATTCCACTTCTTGGAGTCCTGTTCTTATTGTACTGTAAGAAAGACAAGTTACGCAAGACAGGTAGAAGATGCCATGGTGCTTCAAGATCAATGTGGAATGATTTGAATGTGTGTAAAAAGGAGTCCTCAAGAATTACCAACTTGTCCCTCACTCTCTGCGAGAAGGGAACAGAAATTGATGGTCGGTTTAAAAACAGTTGAGTTGTGTCTGTATTATTAAAACCAGTTTAAAGAGATGGTTATTCATAGATGTGATTTTGGAGGCAAATTGAAGGTCAACATAAGTTCGCTGGTATGCTAAGCACAAGTTGCCGCACTCACAAATTCACATGTTACATGATTTGAAGGATATTTGAACGTCATCTACATATATCAAGAGGAAGATGGTTGACGGCAGTGAGTTTCGGAGAGAGTTCATCTTTACTATAAACAAGGTGCAGCTCAAAACCCCCACCATGAGGCACGCCATTTTCCGGCCCGTGAACGCTTGAAAGTGTCGAACCGCCTCTGGCACGAGATTTTCGTTCGGACAGGTAACTGTAAAGAGTGTTCAGAATGTTACCTGATATAGCAAAGAATTGGAGGTCTCTAAGAATGCCGTAGCGCCATGCGGTATTGTATGGCTTGTCAATATAAAAACACTGTCATGTAATGTTGGCCATGGATGTAGGCATCTTTACCGTAGGACTCCAATGCAACCAGCTGATCATTGGTGGATCCATGCCCTGAAGCCTGTCTGGCAGCTCTCAAGAAGACCAGTGTACTCGAAGAAGTACACGAGTCTCTTCTTTATCATCTTCTCTAGAAGCTTGCACATGCACCTTGTCAGGACGATCGGTCGATAGTTGGCCGGAGAAGATAGGTCCTTCTCTCTTTTCCGCAAAGCAACTACAATGGTCTCCTTCCAAGAACTAGGAAGCTGCACCGAAAGCCATAATTTGTTGTATATTGTAGGAGTGTCTCAAGAGTGTCTGGCTGTACGTGTTGTATAATGGTATATGTAATCTTATCTGCACCTGGAGCAGAAGGTTTGCACGTGCTCGGGGTTAGCGCTCAACTCATAGAGTGTGAATACAGAGTTGTAAGAAGTTTTGATTTGCCTTTGTCTGGTAAGTGATTTTTCTGCAGAGGTTTTGTGTTTCATGAAAGTGTTTGTGTAATGTGGTGAATTTTTTTATTTATTTATTTAGGTACCTAAATTCGGAAAAAGTTAAAAAAGAAGTAAATTAAATGTACAAGCAAACAACAATATGAAAACAAATAGGCATAAGCACCACAGTTAACAATTGCACGATATGTGGTAAGTACTGCTAGCAAGGCATGAAAGAGGACATAAAAAGTCACAAACATGGCTTAAAACAGGGCATATACAAGACAGATGTTTAAAACATTGCAAGAAGGGAAAAGCGCAAACGCATACTATTCACTGAGTAAATGCTGGGTTAACAATTAAAAAAATTTATGGTCGCTTATCATCCCCATGACGTGTTGTGGAAGGTGATTCCAATGCTTGATGGAACGGGGAAAGAAAAAATTCATAAAAATTAAGGTACGCGCAGCTACTTCTCTTATCTTAAATAGGTGGTCTCGCCGAGTAGATACGTAGTTTGGTGGTAGTAAATATAAATTCCTGGTAACCGCATTGCGCTTAAGGTATACATCACGAAGGATACAAATGCGAAAACGTGTCCGACGCAAAGAAAGGTTAGGCCAGCCAAGCGAGTTCTTTATTTGAGTAATACTTGTAGGAAACTGGTAATTATGAGTTAGAAATCGAGCAGCACGATTCTGAATTGATTCTAGGCGTCGATAAGGTTTTGAGTGTGGGGATCCCACACAATGCATGCGTACTCGAGTATGGGCCAAATATTTGACAAGTATAGCCATTCCTTTACTTCCTGAGGTGCGTGTCTAAAAATTCTACGAATGAAGTTAAGAGTTGATAACGCTTTAAAAGACACGGCTTCAATGTGACGGTTCCAGGTTGAGTCAGCTGAAAAGATTACTCCTAAATATTTAACTTCGTTTTTTTGTGAAATGGGCACGTTATTCAAACTGTATTTGGCTAGGAGAGGCACGTGTTTTCTAGAAAATCGAATGTGTTGGCATTTGCTGATGTTCAAGGGCATACACCATCTGCAGCACCATGAATGAATTTTGTCGAGATCTGATTGTTGCGCCAATTTATCCGAATGGTCATTGACCTCTCTGTATAAAACGCAGTCATCTGCATAAAGCCTGATTTTTGACTGAATGCCCTGGCTTATATCAGTAATAAATATCAGAAATAACAATGACCCCAGCACTGACCCCTGAGGAACGCCAGAAGAAACAGATTTTATGGCTGATTCGGTTCCATTGACAACAACTTTTTGATAGCGTCCATTGAGGTAGCAGTGGAGCCATTGAAGAATATTTTCGGGTAATCCCAGAAAAGACAGTTTGTGCATAAGAAGTACTTGAGAAACCTTATCAAACGCTTTTTGAAAGTCCAGCAGTATACCGTCGGTTTCACGGCCACGGTCGTAAGATCGCAACACGTAATGAGAAAATTCTATCAGCTGAGTGAAGCAAGAATGCTCTACCCTAAAGCCGTGCTGATAATCTACAAAAAAGGTATTATTTTGAATGTGACGAAAAATGCTCCAATACAATACGTGCTCAAAAATTTTGCAGCATACGCTTGTCAACGAAATCGGTCTATAGTTTGATACGGAGTTACGTGGGCCACGTTTGTGCAACAGGACAATGTTGCCAATTTTCCAGTCTTGTGGAAGAATAGAATACGTTAAAGATAAGTTATACAACAACACAAGATACATAGTGATAACTGGGGCACAAGATTTAAGTACAATGTTTGGGATACCGTCTGGGCCCGGAGCAGCGTTAGTTTTCAGGATCTGGAGAAGCTTGAGGACCGCGCAACTGTCTACTGTAATGTTGGGCATGCTATCATATGAAGGGCATGAGTAGCCTGGCATATCCTGGGGAACAGCCTTTGAAAAAACCGACTCAAAGTAATTATTTAAACAGTTAGCCTTGTCAGCATCACCAGAAAAGGAAACATCATCGTACGTTACCATGGAATGCCGGTATTATCTTTAGGATTAGATTTAACAAATTTCCAAAACTCTTTGGGAATATGTTTTATTTTCGTGTTCGAAGTGCTGTGCAAGTGCGTTAGCCTGGTCCTCGAGTGTGTCCCCTGTCGTGCTAACCAGGGGCAGGCTGTGTGCCTGTTGTCCTTTGAACTTACCTATGTGTGTCCAGACTTTGTGTGTGTCCGTGTATGAAATATTGGATGTCAAGAAGGTGTGCCAACTCCCTCATTTGGTCTCACGACGCACACGTTTTCACATCGTGTTGGCCCTTTTGAAGAATAAAAGTTTACCCGACGTGAGGTACCGACGAAGCATACACCACGCCTTGTACTGGGCCTCTCGCGCCCGCCTACAGTCCTCACTCCACCACGGCCTCCTCTGGCTGCGCGGTGCACCTGAGGCGTGGGGAATGGACTTTTCGGCAGCGTTCGAGGATGTGCGCCGGGAGGAGTTTGGGCAGCGTGTCAACGCGTACGTGTCCTATGCATGTGTCGTGTAGTTTGGGTGTCTCTGTAAATGTATTCCAGTTGACTCTTGCTTCATTGAACCTGTTTTGGGAAGATGGTCTGCATGGGCCTTGACCTATGTATGTTAGTGACGTGGTGACGTGCTCACTACCATATCGGTCCGTCCCCACGCCCCACTCAAGACAAGGAAAGAGAACTGCGTGGTCAATAACCAAATCAAGCTGTGAGTGTGTTGTTTTTATTTATTTATTTATTTATTTATTCACAATACTGTAAGCCCTGTCGGGCTGTTACAGAGTGGGAACTACATCATACAACGACAATTCTAATTTACAAACAAAAGATTCATCTGTGTCTACATTTTCAAAGAAATCGGCGGCAAGGCAGTTCCAGTCGACAATCGTTCTGACAAGAAAATTGTTTTTAAATGTGTCAATTCTTGGTGTACAGGGCATAATAACGTGTGGGTGATTGGTTCGTGATGAGACTGTTTCTGGGGGACGCAAATAGAGATTAGGGTTTAAATTGAGCTTATTGTTGTAAAGTTGATATAAAAATTTTAGTCGAGCGATTTTTGGGCGAATGGCAAGTTGAGGGAGCTTAACCTCAGTGAGCAGGGTTGTTCTTGACTGCCTCCTCTCATAAACGGAAAAAATAAATCGCGCTGCTAGCCTCTAAACACGCTCCAGTTTATTTATTTGATATTTGTTATGCGGGTCCCAAAATACACTAGCGCATACTAAGGTAGGCCGAACAATAGTTTTGTATGCTTGATGTTTAACCTCAGGAGGAGAGCACCTTTTAATTTACGTCTGAGTAGTCCAAGTTTGCTCTGAGCTGATCCGCAGATATTGTCGATGTGTGCATTCCAATTTAGTGTATCTGTAATTGTCATACCAAGATATTTATTTTGGGAGGATCTTTTGATTTGGTTCGTGTTCACAGTATAGTCAAACATTAAAGGCGTTTTCTTGTTTGAGGCTGTAATGCAGGCAGACTTATTAGGGTTTATTTCCATATCCCATTTTGCACACCAATTGTGAATAATGTTTAAGGCATCATTTTAACAAGTTTGGTCCAACACAGTCTTGGCGCGTGTAAACAAAAGACAATCGTCGACAAACAATCGCATTTCAATGTTGATGATGTTTGGAGTTTAATGGCGCAAGACCGACTGAGGGCAAAGAGCGCCAAACAATAGTGATTACATGAAAGTGGCATGGAAGTAAAAGTAGAACATTTCAGTAAAAATAAACAAAGTAAAAACACAACGTAATGAAGATGACTGGTGTAAAGGGCCAGGTTGTCAACATGCATGATAAGAAATGAGATGTAAAATTTTACGTCGGTAAGAAACTCGAAAACGCGTTTGATTGAAAACATGGCTTCATCTCCTAAGAAGTATGACGGGTGTGGTGGAATATGTCGCGTGTGTAGTTGTGGGAAGTATTTTGTCGTGTTGTGTCAAGTGCCTTACATTGTATAAGGATGTGGATCACGGATAGGGCCTCTCCGCACCTGCTGCACAGAGGTCTTGGAGACCCGTGAGAAGGTGCGAGTGCGTTGCATGAGTGTGCCCTATCCGTAATCTAGCCAAGGCGACTTCAGTGTATCTATTTTGTGTTGTCGGTGGTGTATGGTCCCAAGTGTGGTTTTATTACGTGTAACTTGTTGTCTGTTTGTTCACTCCAGTGTGTTTGCCATGTTTTGCGAAGTTGTTGTCTGATGTGTGGTTTCACGTCGGTGTAGGGTAATGTGGTTATGTCTACTGTATTCGAGAGAGTGTAGCAGCAGCAGCCATTCGGTCCGCTGCTTCGTTCCCGGCTATACCACTGTGGCCAGGGACCAGCAAAGAACCAGTTCAAATTTGCGTACATACACCGACATAATACCCTTGACTATTAGATTTACAACGTGATTTTTTGAAGACTTTGTTGACGACAACGCCCGCACAACACTGAGGGAGTCTGTATATATAATGGATTGTGGGATGTGACTTTGAAGGATATGATTAACAACAAGAAGTAACCACTAAGCCTCTGCCGTAAAGATACTGGTATTACTGTAAGAGTTCTAGTGACATTAAGGCCGGGCCCATGCGCCGCGCAGGACACAGAGGTGGCAGTTTTAGAGGCGTCCGTATAAAATTCAGAAATTGGTACTTCTGCTGCAAATACAAGAAGTGCTGCAGAATTGCACATGTGGGAGCTCGGTTTTTATCTACATGTGTGAAGGATGTGTCGCATGATACAGGGCGGAGATGCCATGGTGCTATAAAATCTGTTGGAGAACTTTGTATGGTGTCTAAAAAGGAGACAGACAGCAGAAAGCTCGACTTCCTCTCTAACTCTGTAAGAGAAGGGCGCAGAGAACGATGGTCGGTTTAGGAGTAGTGCAGTCTGAGACGTATCATAAAAAGCCGATTTAAAAGGATGGTGTGGCATAGATGAAATTTTAAAAGCAAAAGAAGATCTGTGTATACTCGCTGACGTTGTAGGTTTCACTTATTACACTCCACATAGAGGCTTTCGACCGGACTAGTCCGGAAGGCGCCACATGCCAACCGGAGCCCCAGATGAAGCACTGGGTCCAGCATTTTGAGGGATGTCTTACTTGCTGACCCATAAACAACACTTCCATAGTCTAATCGTGAACCTATCAGGCTGGTAAAAACACGTAAAAGAAGTTGTTTGTCAGCCCCATAAGAAGAGTGGGAGAGAATTTTGAGTATATTCATGGCCTTTAAGCATTTATGTTTAAGTTGTTTTATGTGTGGAATGAACGAGAGCTTTTCGTCAAAAACTACACCTAAAAACTTGTGTTCATTTCTGACTGGAATTGAGACACGATTGAGTTTGAAGTCTGGATCCGGCCGAATGCCGCGCCTTTTCGAAAACAAAACACAAGTAAACTTCACTGGATTAAATTTAAAACCGTTGCTATCTGCCCAGCCAGCTAGCTTGTTAACACCAAGCTGGACTTGGCGCTCACAGATAGACAGGTTACAAGACTTAAAGGATAATTGCACGTCGTCTACATAGATTGAGCAAGAAATGGTTGGTGGCAGAGCCTTCCGAAGAGAGTTCATTTTTACAATAAACAACGTGCAACTCGAAACTCCACCTTGCGGAACACCGTTTTCCTGCACATGAACTCTAGAGAGTGCAGTTCCAACACGCACGCGAAACGTTCTTTCAGAGAGGTAACTGGCAAGCGTGTTCCACATGTTACCCGACATACCAAAGGACTTCAAATCGCTGAGGATGCCGTACCGCCAAGCAGTGTCGTACGCCTTTTCAAGATCAAAGAATACTGTCATACAGTACTGCTTATGGAGGTAAGCATCTTTAATATATGATTCTAACGCAACGAGTTGATCGTTCGTAGATCGCCCTGCCCTAAAGCCTGCCTGACAGCTCTCGAGAAGACCGTTGTACTCTAAGAAGTACACGAGTCTCCTGTTTATCATCTTCTCGAAGAGCTTACACAGGCAGCTTGTCAGGGCAATGGGGCGATAACTGGCGGGAGAGGAAGGGTCCTTCCCTTCCTTTAGGAAAGCCACTACTATGGCCTCCCTCCAAGAGCGTGGGAAGTGCCCCGAAAGAAATATTTTATTGTAGAGGTGAAGAAGTGTTTCAAGTGTGTCTACTTGTAAGTGTTGTATCATTGTGTATGAAATCCTGTCTGCACCTGGAGCTGAAGGTTTACAAGTACCGAGTGCGACCTTCAGCTCATGAAGTAAAAAGGGAGTGTTATAGGATGAGTTCGACTTATTAGTGTCTCGCAAGGACTTCTTCTCACATGATGCTTTGTGTTTAATGAAAGTTTGGTGTAGTGTGCTGAACTGGACACGTGTTCGAAGTGTTGTGCAAGTGTGTTAGCCTGGTCTTCCAGTGTGTCCCTGTTGTACTAACCAGGGGCAGGCTGTGTGTCTGTTGTCCTTTTAGTTTTTATTCGTGTCCAGATTTGTGTGTGTAGTGTATGAGTTGATGGAGTGAGGAAGGTGGCCAACTCTCCCTTTTTGCCTCACGACGCACTCGCTTCCCAAAGCCTTTGCCCGTTTAAAAGAAATGAGGTTGTGTGACGTGTGGGGTACCAGCGAAGGACACCCCACGCCTTGTTCTGGGCCTCTCGCGCCCAGCCTACAGTCCTCATTCCACCACGGCCTCTCTGGTTGCGCGGGGCACCAGAGGCGTGGGGAATAGACTTTTCGGCGGCGTCGAGGATGTGCGCCGTGAGAAGTTGGGTAGCTTCTTCGACGTGTAGGTGTCCTATCGATGTGTGGTGTAGTTTGGATGTCTCTGTAAATGTATTCCAGTTAGCTCGTTTTCATTAAACCTATTATGGAAAGATGGACTGCATGGGCCTTTACCTATGTATGTGAGTGAGGTGGGGAAGTGGTCACTACCGTATGGGTCAGTGCCCACAGCCCACTCGAGAGAGGAAAGAGAACTGCGGAGCCAATCGCCAAGTCAAGACATGAGTGTGTGTTGTGTCCTATGCTAGGTATGTAGGCTGTTTATTGTTGAAAAGGCATGCTCCTGAAGATGTAAGGAATTTCTCTATAAGGCGACCTCGGGCATCCGTGCGGAAGAGCCCCAAAGAGTGTTGTGAGCATTAAGGTCGCCTGTCAGGATGTATGGTTCGGGCAGCTGGTCAACCAGCGCCTCGAAGTCAGAGCTAAAAGTGAAACATCAGGAGAATGTATATGGAGCATACCGTTATCAACCTATTAAATATTATCAAGCGTATTGCTACAGCCTCAAGGATAGTGTTCAGAGTGACAGGGTGGCATGCTAAAGATTTCCGGGCAATTATGGCCACACCGCCAGAAGAGTGTGTGCAGCCATCCCTGTCCTTTCTGAATACCTTGTAACTATTCAAGAAATTTGTGTGCTTGGAATTCAAATGTGTTTCCTGAACACACATTACACTTGGCTGATTGAGCAGAGCAGTAGTCGTATACATCGTCATTAAGATTTTTAAGAAGGCCTTTACACTTCCATTGAATTATGTTTTCTCTTCCCATTATTTAGCTACTGGAGTTTTACTTTTTTAGTGTATTTGGTGTGTTTGTTTTGTTTGCTTTA
>JABSTR010003209.1:0-43141 GCA_013339765.2 Haemaphysalis longicornis | reverse complement strand
TCGCTGAAATAAGGACAGCGACGGATGAAACAGGGACTGAAAGGACACCTACAACAAAAGATATAACCATGCAGCTTCACTCTCAAAACAGCCATTTTCTACCAGAAAACATACAACATTTTGTATGTTTGTATGAGAAAATTGTTATGAGAAAAAACAGGCGGATATATAAAATCGCTCGCGTAGAAATATTGCTCTTTTAGATACTTGATAGAGGGAAACAACTTGCGATGATCGGCAGGAAAACATTTTCAGATATGCGCGGAAAATCTCAGCGTCACTCTCAGTCCACATTAATACAAAGGTCACATGGTATAAGGAAACACACGACCGAGAAACTATGCCAATACTAATAAAATGAGGCCCTTTAAAACACGAACGAACCAACTGCTGCGCAGAAACTCAAGCGCACCATATCTCAATTGGTGAAGACTACTATAAGGATGTTCGCAAAGAAGGGCAAAACGACTTAGGTTATGCGAGAAAGCAACGGAAGATATACGCTTAGATGCAACAAGCTGACGATTGATCGAAAAACCTATGCATGTGATGCTACTGCTGATGTCGTTAGCGAAGTCGGTCTATATCAGTCAATCAGTACAGAAACAAATCCAGAAACCGTTCTTTTCATAAATCGACCGTCATGAGTGCATAGTTAGAAGCTTCAAAAACACGATTCTATTGGTTTATACTTTGGTCATCATTGTTAAAACGTGTCATGCTACTTGGAACTGAATCTGGGTTGGATGCTGAGGTTTCAAACGCTGAACTTTTTTCAACGGGTTATGGATTATATCGAAAATCCGACATCGAGAAATACCGACACGAAATTATATCGAAAATACCGACACGTGTGCTGGCGGCGTATTTTTTAGATTTTATACGCTTATCCATGACCCTGCGTGGCGCTGAGAATGCGTCGGTATCGATTTGTTTATATTTTTTTCCAACGGAAGCAGCTTGTTGTGGGTCCTTTTACCAATCGGCAGGATCAAATAGCATTCTGTAGTTTCTTGGGTCTTGACAAAATTGTCTACTGCGAACTGGCGTGGGATGGTGGATGGTGGATGCGATCAAGGTGGAGAGCTCACCGCTTTCCTGTTCACATACGCCCCCAACGATTCCCCGGGCAGCCTGAGTTGTTTGATGTACTCTGCGCTCGACTGCGAGCCCAAGAAACGTGTTTCTTGATGGTTGCTTCAACTTCGTCCAAAATAAAGCGGACTGTTCGTGAGGAGAGGCAAGGCGGACCCGTCAGCGCGAATTCTAAATCCGCAATACAAAGCTGCATCTTGGTGGATGTTGCCTTAAAAAAAGAATGGAATACCGTCCGCTAACGGGTTTGCGCGGATATCTGCAGTCCCGCTTGAACTTTGTTATATTCGTGTGGGAGTTTTCGTCACAGGGGGTTAACTAAGAGGTCACACCAGTACCCTTATCCGACCACAGTACCCTTTCTGACCACAGTACCCTTTTCCGAAACGAGAACCTTTTCCGAGTCGAACTTCGCCACACTTGGCTGCGCCAAAACTCCAATGAGGGTGGGATAATGGATGCCAAATGCTAAAAAATACTTCGATTATCAAAGAAATCAAAAAGAAATAGAAAACTCTTCAATTAGGTGCTGTTGACACCACCACTGCAAGGCAACTGTATAAGAAAAAGGTCAAACACGAAGAGCAAACATGAAGGTCAAAACACATATGCAGAATTGAGGCTACTGAAGGTAGAGCCTAGGACACAGCTTTCAGAAACCCTTCGAGAGCTCAACGGGTTGAAGAGGAACAGCCAGGAGAATTCCCCAAGGACACCCCAATTCGGAAAAACAAGAATTAAGGGACGAGCTGGAGCGATGCTACTTGAGAGCACTGTCTGCATTCGGGAAATGCAAGTTGAGCACGAGGCACAATCACGAAAAATTTTTAGAGGGTTTTGAGAGGAGAACGTGTTGCTCAAAAAAAACGCTAGAGGTGGCACACAATGGCGTTCTTGCCTCCGGAATGGGGAAGTAGCTTTTGCCTTCTCCGAACACTTTAACGATTATTCAGCCCAAAAAGAGCTCGAATCCGTCCCAGAAGAATTCCTGCAACACATCCCGAAAGTGTCAGAGGATATTAGGGAAACAATAAATATGCCCATACCCGCGAGTAGAGCAGAATTAAGACGGCAAATCAACAAATCGCAGAGCCAGATGGTATAGGCCCCCTGCGCTGCCAAGGGGGCGCTGCGCCAGCGGCTTCCGGGCAGTACTTCCGGGTAGTACAAAGCTGCGCGGGTCCCATAGGATCCCGTGTTGATAGAAGGCAAAATGAGCTCGACGCTCCGGATTATTTGGCAACGTGGTCACCAGCTCATCCCAAAGCGTCCAAATCTATTCAGCGATCAACTTGGCATTACGGGAAAAAGCTTTGCAGCGCTAAACACGTTTATAGCGCCGACGAAAGTGCCAGGACCGTGGCGGCGTCTGCTACTCGCAGGTTCACCGATCGATGGTCGTACGATGTGAAATTTTAAGTGAAATTTCTAGTTTAAACTAAAACTCTAGGTGACAAAGACTTATCAAAAACAGCCGATCAAAAGAAGAGTGACGCAATCGGCGATGATCGCGCTTTAAAAAGCCAGCGAGTCCGGCGGCGCAGGCTCGCCTGCTGCGGTGCGCCGCTCTTTTTGCGTAGCTTTACACATGCGTGCACTTTCATTAAACAGTGCTCGTTTGCGTCGCCGTTACGAATACATGGTGCAGCTTGAGCTTGCCGTTTTGTTGCGTTTCTCAGTGACAAAATACCGCGACCGTAAGAAGCGTGGAAATCTGTTTGTGATTCCGAAATTAGTGGCGTAAAACAAAGTGGTCGGGCGAACTAAGAGGCCGCTCGCTTTCCTTGTTTGCCCTCACTTTACTAATTACGCTCTTGCAGCTTACATTCCCAGTTCGCACTTACAGCCTAGAATGAGGGTCAGCAACGGCCGAGTTTCATGTAGCCGACACGGCGTGGGCTAGGACGTCTCATCGGGCGGGAGGAGGAGGGGGGCTTTCGATTCGATGGTGGTTTATTATCCAAAAAAAAACAACATACAAAGGGTATATACAGGAGGAGGTCCCGAAGTCAATGACTGCAGGGGGACCTCCTATAAAACAAGCATCATCAAGTAAAAGCTTTAACAAACAGTGGTTACAGTATTATGTTGACAATAATGCAAAGAGAAAAAATTCCATGAATTTCTAATATTATTTGACAATAATCTGTCAAAGTGTGAAGATGGGCGGGGGGGAATCGATTCACTGAGAGGCGCCAATTATCGGTTCTTGTCTCGCTGTCTAACTCCATTTGAAGTCAAAACTGGCGTGTCGGCGTTCAGATTCGACGACCCTTGCACTAGAAAACCAACACAGTCAGTGATGATCGTATGTAAATAGTCGGGGCCCCGCGCCGTGTATGCGGCTGTGTTATGTGATGTTATAGAAGTACACATCTCTGCAGGCAGCGGGCGTGTGATTTGGTGCTGTTTTGCGTCCTTTAATAGCGCTTAATTTGTTTATTTGCGCTATTGCAAGTCGCTAGCATGCGCGCATGTACCCTGTCATTCGTAAATCGTGCGGCGTAAAACGTTACGCAAGGATCAATTAGTTGTGAAAATAGAACAAAATTTCCACTCGTTTCAAAGGCGGTGCCAGGCCAGCAGTGTCAGCTGAGTGAGCGGCTGCGCTCATGCGTTCGCTTGCATGCTCCCGCTGAAGCAACCTTTTGCAGTTACCTCAGGATATAGGATGAGCAGCGTTCCGTGTTTATGCTACTCGTGAACTTTCCTTTGTCGAGCGCACGCAAGCAGGAAAAACTGTAACTGTCGTGAAACAATTAAACCGTCAGTTAAACCGATACTGTCCCACGCCGCGACCACCGCGACAGCTCGCTCAAAAGAAAGCCGACAAATCGGCTTCTTTTAGCGGATATTATTTTGTTTAGCCTCTGCAACTACTTTAAGACCTATTTCATACAGTATGCAGTCATTTAAACACGCCAAGCGCCACAACCAAGTTTCTCCCTGGGTTGTAATTGAAAACACATGGAGGGCGGCGAGGGTCGTCTGCTTTTGTACTACCCAGAGGCGTCGGCCGCTAGGGGCGCTGCATGTCGCCAAAACTCCAGCACAGGAGGCCTATTGTCGGAGAGTTTACTCAACTTACCGCTAAGGTTAGCGTACTAGCGTCCAACTATCTTTGGAGGCAATCAGGAAAGAAAAATCATGCCACCATTGATGCGGGGCAGTCAGCTCGTCCATGTACCAAAAGAAGGGTTAAAAGATCCACCCAAGATGTGAATGAACTTGCGCGCAATCACGCTAATATAGCTGACTACAAAACACTCGCAAGATTTTCGCCATTCGACTTGAGGGCCACAGGAGGCGTGGTAGGGAAGCTATCAGAGCCGTCGCTCCAAAGGCCACTCTATCATCACCAACATACACTGTTAGAAGGCGTGCGATGCAGCTTCGCGGGGCGTTACTCATTGGCAGAGCTCCGATTGGCTTAAGGAAAGCTTTTTCAAGCAAACGGCTCCTATGTACTTACGCTTCTGCGTCGTTTTGGGTTTGGGAACATAATGCTCGAATGAATGGAGACTTGTTACAACGACATTACCAGTGCCTTGTTTATATGGTCGGCCTCGCGTCCCCACTTCAGTGCACAGATCAGTGCGTTACGCACTGCAGACGCGCCACTGCTCTTCGCCCAGTAATTCAGCTTCTTGAGACACAATCACAAGCCTTCTCCGCGGGGAGAAGAAATTGCGAGTACTGGCCCATGCCGAGGATGTGGGCTTTTTTCCTACCTGAAGCACAGGCGGGTAAGGTGGTAGAGCTGGCTGGTAGCTTTGGCTGCTCTTTGGCATAGAGTGTTGGAAAATACCCCAGCATATAATTTCGGCCTGGAGAAACCTTGCATTGCAAGATGGCAGAGAAAACTGGTGGCTGCTGAAGGGAAACTCCAGCCGTGGAGGACGAAGCACATCATCATGCTTTCATGGGCTCACGTCTGCGATTCTCTCGCGAAGATGCCATGTGGAGCAGACCACGCATCTCAACGATCGATGTCAGCTAAAAATACTTTGCCGGTTATGGGCTCTGTCTTCCCCTCGCATTAAGCATACTAACCCGTGCGTCACTCCAACCTTTTTGGAGCCTGAGAAGAGAAGGGTTGGCCTTGTGATGTAGAGCTCAGTAATCGTACAGCACTTTCTCTGCTTTCGTGAACCATGGAATCTTTGTGCGCGCGCCTTTACAGATTCCTGCCTCCATACATGTATACAGGTAGCTATCTAGGTCAGATGGCCCCAAGCAGCAGAAATTGCCAAGCCCAAGCATGGCAAATCATCAGTGGCCAATGTGTCGGAGCTTGGCAAACCCTCGGCCGCCATTATTGGCTGGCACTTGGGAAAAGTGACAAGCGACAAAAGCTCTGGGAGGCCAACATGGGACGTTTGGCAATTGGCAAAGTATATTACCATAATAATGCCTAAGGTTGGACCCCACGCTATTTTCATGCACATTTTTGGCTTTGTGGCCAATCCTTAAGACGAATGCGATTTCATAATTTGCTTTGCGGTTCGATTTCTGCTTTCATACATGCCATTACACAGGAAATTATTTAACAAGTGCGCAATATTTATTTAATGCCCACTCGTAAATATTTTCCTGTACAATGGCCTGCTATAAAAGAGAAATCGGACCGCGAGGCACAATAAACTGCTTCAACTTCGCGAAGCAAATACGTGACTTGCAAAAACAATTGAGCAACACAATACACCGGGTCTCTCTGTGTAATGTTTTAATTATGCCCATTAGATTTACGAAAAACGGCTTAACAGTCGCAAGAATATGAATACAAAGACGAAAGCAAACACAAACAGAATAGTTGAGAAAAAATTAAAAAAAGCGCCGCTCATGAAGCGCGAACAGATTATGATTCGTTCAACTGCTTGAGATGCCTACAAAGCAGAAGCATTCAGGTAAATGAAAACAGAACCCTCATCCCCATTATTCGCCGACCTGCAAAGATCACAATATGTTGTTGACCAGAACTATTGTAGAATAGCCCTGGAAGGTGTCTTTGCTGCATCCGCCACTTGTCCACGGGAAACACCTTTACGTCGTAGCGCCTGTATTAAGTAAAAAAAATAGTTCACTATAATGCTAAATGCACGCTGCTTACTAAATCAGCACCAGCACCAGCCGTACCACATGCCCGCGTGAAAGTATTCAGCCTAAAGTTCTAGATTGTTAACACACGCTATGAAACATGAAACATACTACTTTACTATTTCTCGATACTATGTTTTGGTGGCGGTTGGGTTTTAATGGCGCTAGGCCGACTAAGGGCAAAAGCACCAAAGAAGTTATTTAATGGTTTATGAGGCCGTAATACTGAAACTTGTGAGTAGAACTAAAAGTGAACCAAAACAAAAGACAATGGAGATGGCTAGTGTATAGCACCGGATGATTACATGTGATATGACAAGAGCTGCAGAAATTTTTCTCAGCTAAAACTTAAAAACACGTTGACGAGAAAACATTGGTTCGTCGGCTAAAAGTGCGATGGTTGCAGTGGAATGTGTCGCCTTTATAATTCGGAAAGTGTTTGCGTCGTGTGCTGTGAAGTGCCTTGCATGTGATTTGTAATTAAACTACGGATAGGGCCCCCGCACCTGCTGCACTTGGGTCTAGAAAATCCCGTCAGCAGATACGAGTGCCTTGCATGAATGTGCCCTATTCGTAGCCTAGCCAAGGCGACTTCCGTGTATCTGTTGCGTGAGATCAGCTGTGTACCATCCCAAGTGTGGCTTTGTTACATGTAGTTTGTTGTCTGTCTGTTAATTTCCATGTGTTTTGCCATGTTCTGCGCAAGTGTTGTCTTATGTATGGCTTGAGTTCTGTATGGTACCGTTTCATGTCTACAGAGTGCCTGAGTGCAGCAGCACCTGCCCTCTCGTCTGCCAACCGTTCCCAGCAATCCCAGCGTGTCCTGGGTCCCAGAAGGAGAGCAGCTCATGCATTTGAGCATACCAGACACAATGGTGTTGAACACAAGAATACTATATGTGGTTTTTGGGGGCTTGTGCGACGATAGTGCGCGAACAACACTCAGGGAATCTGTATATGATGGAATTGGGAATTTGATTTTCAAGAATGTGTTGTACGATGAGTAAAAATTCCACATGCTACTGCTAAAAAAATGGTTGTGTGTACGCTCATGGTTCTGGCTGCATTAAATTTCAGGCCATGAGCAGCGCAGGACACCATAGTGGAGGTTTTAGACGCGTCACTGTAAAATTCCGCACATGGGTATTTAAACTGCAGAGACAGAAAGTGCTGCAGTATCGCAGCTCGTGGTACACGATTTTATCAAGTCTCATAAGAAAGGTCGCAGGACACACGGCGATCTTTCCAAGGAGGGTAAAATGTCTGTAAAAGATGATCTGTACACGTCTAACAAAAAATCTTAGATCCGAGGCTCGCTCTCTCCCTCTAAGTGAAAAGGGCACAGGAACGGATGGGCGATTTACAAACAGGAGAGATGCTGAAGTATTGTTAAAGACTACAAAAAAGGGTGGGTAATAATTGATAAAATTTTAAAAGCATAATGCAAGTCAGTGTACGTCCGTTGGTTTTCAAGGCTTCACTTGTTAAACAAGACTATCGCGAAAAGCACCCGATGCAAGACGAAGCCCCAAGTATAGCACTTGGTCAAGCATTCGCAACGCCGTCTTGGTCGCCGACCAACACACCACACTGCATTAGTCTAAACTAGAACCAACCAAGGCAGTATACAAGAGCAGCAGGAGTTCTTTTTCGGAGCCGTAGGATAGGTGGTAGAGAACCTTAAGAAGGAACTTTTCCTGGATTCATTTAAAACCATTCTTCCGGCCCAGCCGGCAAGTTTCTTGATGTTCACAGAATGACATATTACATGATTTATAGGATATCTGGACGTCATCTACATACATGGAGGAAGATATTGTAGGTGGCAACGCCTCCCAAAGAGTGTTCATCTTAACTGTGAAGAGAATGCAGCTCAACACACCACCTTGTGGCACGGCATTTTCTTGCACATGAACCTTTGAGAGTGCACAACCAACTCTTACTCGAAATGTTCTTTCGACAAGTAACTCACAAGGGTGTTTAAAATGTTACCACGAAACACCGAATGACTTCAGGTCACTAAGGATCCAGTAACGCCAAGCCATGTCGTAGGCCTTCTCGAGGTCGAAAAACACAGTTACACAATGTGCTTATAAACGAAGGCATCCTTTATATACGATTCAAAAGCAACGAGTTGATCGTTCGTGGATCGCCCCGCCCTGAAGCCTGCCTAGCAGCTCTGGAGAAGACCGTTGTACTCAAGGAAGTACACGAGCCTGCGATTTATCATCTTCTCGAGAGCTTGCACAGGCAGCTTTTCCTGGCTATAGGACGGTAGCTTGACGGGGACGACGGGTCCTTTCCCTGCTTCAAGAAAGCCACTACATTTCCTCTTCCAAGAATGTGGAACGTGCCCCGAAAGCCGTATTTGATATATCAATATAAAAGAGTTTCAAGTGTGTCTGCGTGTAGGTGTTCTATCATTGTATGTGAGGTTGTCAGCGCCTGCAGCTGAGGATTTACATGTGCTGAGAGCAGCCCTGAGCTCATGCAGTGAAAACTCTGAGTTATAAGAAGATGTTGACCTTATGTTATCTAGTATAGGCTTCTTATCGGCAGATTTTTTGTGTTTTATGAAAGAAAGAATTTGTGTAGTGTGCTGAACTAGACACGTGTTGGAAGTGTTTTGCGAGTGTTTAGCCTGGTCTTCGAGTGTGTCCCCTGTTCTGATGACCCTGTTCTGGTGTGTCCCCTGTTAAAACGGAAAACAGTAAAGAATTTATATTCCTCTAGATCAGGCCTATATTGGATCAAATTTGATCTCCTACTTTGCTCGCCTAGTGAAGCTGACCCACCACGGTAGCTCAGCGGCTAAGGCGTTGCCCTGCTGATCACCAGGTCGCGGATTTGATTGTCGTCCTCGGGGCCGGTTTTCTAATGGAGGCGAAAAAAAGCAAAAACGCCCGTGTGTACGAGATTTCGGCGCACGATAAAGATCCCCAGGTGGTCAAAATTAATCCGGAGCCTCCACTACGGCGCGCCTCATCGCCTGCGTTGCGTCGGCGCGTTAAACCCCACAATCAATCAATCAAATCAATGTTCTGATGACAAGAGGCAGGCTACGTGTTTGTTGTCCCTTAAGTTGGCGTATTCGCGTCCATACTTTCTGTGTGTCTGAAGGAGTTTATTGATGTTATGAAGGAACTGCAACTAGCTTGTTTTGTCTCACGGCGCCACGTTTTCCGAACGCCTGGGCCCGTTTGAACAAAAAAGGTTACCCGACGTGGGGTACCGAGGAAGGATACCCCACGCCTTGTTCTGGGGCTCTCGCGCACGCCTACAATCCTCATTCCACCATGGCCTCCTCTAGTTGCGCGGGGCAACAGAGGCGTGAGGAATAGATCTTTTCGGTTGCGTCGAGGATGTGCGCCGTGAGGAGTTAAGGGGCTTCACTTACGTGTAGGTGTTATTTTTATGTGGTGTAGTTTGGATGTCTCTGTCAATGTGTTCCAGTTGCTCGTGCTTCATTCAACCTATTATGGGAAGATGACCTGCTTGGGGCTATACCTATATGAAAGTGGTCACTTCAATATGGGTTCGTGCCTACACCCCACTCAAGACATGGAAAGAGAATGGCCCAACCAAGAGCCAAGTCAAGATTTCGTATGTATTGTGTCCTATGTTATGGTATGAAGGTTGTTTCTTGTTGGAAAGGCATGCTCCAGAGGATGTTAGAAACTGCGCTATCAGGCGACCTCGGGGTCCGTGCGAGAAGGGCCCCAAAGCGAATTGTGTGCATTAAGGTCGCCTGTAAGGATGTACGGTTCGGGCAGATGGTCAATCAGCACCTCGAAATCAGAGCTCTTAAGTGTAAAATCTGGAGTAATTTATATGGAGGATACCGATACAACCGAATAAATATTATTGTTCGAATGCTACACTCAAGGACAGTGTTCAGAGTGACATGGTGGCATGGTAAGATTTCCATGCTATTATGGCTACAAGTGAGTGTAGCAAACCCTATCCTTTCTGAACACGATATAGCTCTTTAGGAATTTGATTGATTGGAATTTAACTGTTTCTTGGACACACATTAAACTTCGCTGATTGCGCATGAGAATCTCATACACATCATCAAGTTATTCAGAAGGCCCCTGCAGTTTCATTGAACAATTATTTCCCTTCCCAATATGATGTGTTAGGAGTACTGAATTGTGACTATTTACGTAAACTCTTTCGGGCTTGCACTCTTGGGAGGGTTTTTTACCTTCTGTGAAGGTTTAGGTGTAGAGACCCGCTCCTTCCGCTGTGAAGCAGACAGGAAAGGTCCACATCCATCTCATTATCACTTTGGAAGGGGAACCCGGCGTACCGGAACCTCAGAACTTCGCAACTTTTGCGGTGCCCTTTGTTCTATCCGCGACCGCTGAGGGCGTCAGGAGCACCCGGGTGGCACACGTGGTATGGCGGGGTGGGAACTGCTGCAGTTTTCATCAATCTCCATCTCTTTCGGGCCCTCGCCTGTGCTTCGGCCGGTTGGAGGAGGAAGTTGCTATCTGCTTGTCATCGCGGAGTTCGGATATGTGCTTTACTGCCGTGATACCCTGATCGCTTAAGCCTTCCAGAAGGTCGGCGTCGGTTTCGGAATCCTATCTGCCTCAGAGATTACACCCTGAGAGCTGTTGAGGCTGTGGTGGGGTGTGACACTGATCTCCAGATCTGCCATGCGGGTTTGTTTCAGGAGGATTTTGGATTGTGCTGAGTTTTTACTTCAACTAGCACTTCACCAGTTCGGAGCTTTTTGGCGTGGTATGTTTTGCCGATGATACCTCCAAGGAATTTCGAAACAAGAAATATGGATTGAGAAGTAACCGGCTTCGATTTGTCTACAGGTTATAGGATCAAAAAACGAGGGCAGTTTTTGGCTTTGAAAGCGAAGTGGAAGGCAAAGCAGGAAAAAATGCTTCGATGCGGCCTTTTTTCAGGGGCCCATTACGTTGGGGGGGGTTTAGAAAATGCCATATAGCATAGTATAAAAGCAGGAGACGGGGGTACTTTCTTCCAAATCTTACCCTGATAGCCTGACAGGACCCGGAGCTCCCTGCATGGTAAAAAGACAGGGATCCCCTCCGCCAGAGCTTTAGCTGCGCTCCAACGGCCACCGTTTGAGGTTCTACCCTACACCTTAAAACACATCGTCACGGTTGATCAACACTTATGGGGGCTCGGGGTCCGCGGTATCGCCAATACCGTCACCAAGATTGCTCAAGGTGCCCCGTGTGGGCTCAATACTGCGTTTTAAGGTAACAATTACTTGGCTTGTTCTTGAGAAAACAGTCCTGAATTCAACGAAAATGGGTTCACTCTTATGTTGTCGTGCAAGGTAATATGGAAAAGTCCAATAGACAAAGCAACGCGCCAATGGTTTCCGTAAAATGTTTGTTGTGGCTACTGCAGCCACATAAAACATTTTTTGCGACTAAATGCCATGCCTTCTACAATTTATTAGCGCAAGTTTTGTTTTCTAATAACGCGGAACCAGAGACTACGAGGCGACATATACACAATGGGTTCGGAACGCACGAGCGTTCACGTTTTTTTTTTGCAAGACTGCTAGGCCAACTTCGAGGTTGAATAAAAACCTTCTGACCTTTGAATGGGTTATATTTTAAGCGGCAACCAAAAATGCGACAATGAAAGCGCCGATACAAACCTAAATGATTGTGTATTATACTGGCTGCGGTGTGGCTGCCGCCGTCGCTATCTTCTGACTCGTGAGACGCGCCATATACGAACGGAACCAACGAAGAAGCCCAACGGCAGTGCAATTACCTTGTCGCTCGACAAAATCTTTACGTTGCTCAAGAAAATAATGAAACGAAAGCTTCATCTGCAGCTAGAGTTTAATGAAGCCAGCTTAATACATCCGCAACTCTTATCGGCACACGAGTCTTGCTTCAGCACATGCTCAACGTCGTGAACCGGCAATGCGAGCACGGCGCTTGTTCGGAAAACACAAAGCCGGAAAAAGGAATTAGCGTCACAGAAATGCAACGCAAGTATGTAACCACTTATTTTCTTCGGAAAAACTAACAACGCTAAGCAGCACTCACGAGCGCCAGCTATATAACGACAGCTGAAGTTTCGGCGGGAACGAGCCCGGTCGAGCTCTCCAGTATGCGGAAAGAAAAATGAAACGGTTGCTTACGTTTTCGGCAGAGGCCGCAGCAGGCAAACAATGTTATTACACCAGTCATATATACTTCACACAGCCACCGACACCAAAACGCACTTAACAGTCATGTACCGGAGCAATACGGCGGTTTGAATACCACAAAAGAGACGGAGACGTCGGAGCGACGAGTCATTCCAACAGCCGCGACGCGGAGAAAAAAAGAACGCGCGAAGGCACAACGCTCAAGTATTCGATGAACACCGTTGCGTCACTGTACACAAATGATCCATTCCTACTGAAGGTGTAACGCTATCTCTCACACTTTTTGAATACGCTGCACTTTAGTTTAAGTACACTTTGTTTCATGGCACGGTGCTGTGGCTCTTTAGGTGACTACTTTTTTCTGCGTTGTGGCCTGTTCACCGCTGTAACTCTCGTGTTCAGAAACGCCACGCGCACGGCAAGCGCGTTGAAAAATGCGCGTTTTATACTTCCGCTGAAGCTCGGCCTCCGATGGGCTCTCGGTTGACGTTACTCCCGGACGCCGTTTGCGTTGCTAGGCCTTGTGCACAAGGCGTAGTGCCTGTAAAACCTATGAACATATTATCTACTCTCAAACCGTCTAATTTCTTTCGTCTGTGAATTTTTGCACCCCAGTCAGCACGGTTTTCAGAAAGGCCTCTCATGTGACACCCAACTCGCGCTTGTTATTAACTATATCAGCTCATGTCTTGATTATAATATTCCTGTTAACGCTCTCTTTCTAGATTTCAAAAAAGCTTTTAATAAGGTACCCCGTAAACGTCTCTTTCTAAAACTTTCGCGCTTAAACCTTGACCCTGCCGTTGTAAAGTGTATCCAAAATTTCTTTGAAACAGTGAACAATAAGTTTGTGCCAACCAGGCATCATCATTCAGTTGTCAAGTACTCTCAATTAGGCCCCAGGGTATGGTCCTCGGTCCGCTCCTGCTCTTAATTTATATAAATCACCTGCTTAACAATATATCGTCAAGTATCCGTTTATTCCAGATGACTGCGTCATTTGTCGCCCAATTATTGACCCTAATGACTCTTGCATTCTCCAAAACGATCTATAATAATAACTGAAACATGGTGCAGAAATTGGCTAATGACTCTAAACAATAACAAAACGTCTGTCGTTTCTTTTCATCCTAGGAAATATTACCCGGCTGCAACATACTATATTTTGGGCTCTACGTTATCCCCCGTGGACTCCTATAGGCATTAGGTATAAACATAACTTCCTATTGTGGGACAATATGCTACACCCGCGCGTGTAGCGTAGTGAAGAGAATAAAGCTCTCCCGCCCCGCGCCTCGCGCCATGCCCTTGACGTCATGCGCGTGGCGCCGGGCAAGCATTCCTTCCAACATGGTGTCAGAAGCGGGATGTGCTGACCGCTGCTCTCCGCCTGAACGACACGTCAGCACACCCAACCAACCCTCGTTCTGAAGCCGCTTCTGCCTCGTCTACGGGCCTTCCCTCGACTACATACCTGCCTGCGAACTTCGCGAGCAACTCATCTTAGATGGCCAACAAGAATGGCAGCGCTGCCTCGTTCCAGATGACGGCACCTGACCCGTTCAGCTTCTCACCATCAGACTGTCCCCAAAGGAAGAGACGTGCCAAAGGAAGCAGTGGTTCCTTTGAGACGTGCCAAAGGAAGGAATCGGGCATGCCAAAGGAAGCAGTCAACCTCGACGCTCTGAAAGTACGGCGGAGTAGACCCGCTAAAGACCCAGTTGCAACGCCACCCCCAACCACACACCACCCGAGGGGCTTCAAGAAGTGCGGGTGGTGTGGCAAAGAGCGTCACGCGAGGGCCATCTGTCCTGCCAAAGACTGCGTCTGCCAGAAGGGCGGGAAAAAGGACCATTTCCAAACCGTCTGCGCTCACCAAATGCTCTTCGGAACATCGAGCAGGAGCCAGGTTTCCTGGGCCTCATGGCGACGACGGCTTAATCCAAGTGGGAAGTCTCTCCCCTCGTCGAGTCACAGACCCTGGTCTTCAAAATCGACACGGGTGCAGACGAGACTGTTATCCCGGAACGATAATTCCGACAGCTCTTCAAGCACGTCGTTCTGACTTCCCCCGACCGTAGGCTTCAGGGTCCAGATGGAAAGACTCTGCGCATCTCGGGACTGGCAAGGCTTCATTTCAAGCTCAACGGCCGAGAAAGCGTGGAAAACGTCTACATCCTACCTTGTCTACGCACAGCCCTACTTGGAAAACCAGCCATCACCAACCTTGGGTTGTTCCCGTCTGTGAACACTGTTTTGGATTTAAACGTCGAAAGGGACTTTCCTGACGTCTTCCAGGGGCTCGGAAAGCTGCAACAAGAGTATGACATCGTGCTCCAACCTGACGCAACTCTGTTTGCCCTGACATCTCCACGACGGGTACCACTTCTCCTCTACGAAAAAACCAGGGCAGAGCTACAAAGAATGAAGGATGTTTGTGTAATTACTCCTGTCACGCAACCCACAGCATGGTGCGCGCCAATGGTCGTCGTACTCAAGCCTTCGGGGGCACTCCGCATTTGTGTAGACTACACGGAACTAAACAATCTGTACTCCGCGAGTGGCATCCGATCCCAGCTGTTGAGCCCACCCTTGGCATGCTTCGAGGAGCCGCTTGGTTCTCGAAAATCGACGCAACTCGGGTTTTTGGCAGATCCCGCTGACTGAGAGAAGCAAACTTGATCACGACCTTTATAACGCCCTTTGGTCGTTTTTGCTTCAATCGTCTACCCTTCGGCACCTGCTCTGCTCCTGAACACTTCCAACGACGCATGAGTGACATTCTGCAAGGCCTCGATGGGGTCGCCTGTCACATGGACGACATTCTCATCTGGGGTTCGACCAAGCAGGAACACGATGAGCGACTCCGAAGTACTTTCGAGCGGATTCGACGCGCCGGTGTCACGCTAAACAAGGATAAATGTCAGTTTGGCGTCACGAGAATCTCGCACTTAGGGCACGTCATCGAGAACAACCATGTTCAACATGATGAGAGAAAACTCAAAGTCATCACAGAAATGCCTAGGCCAACTTCCAAGACTGAAATTCGACGGCTACTGGGCATGGCGACTTACCTCGGTCGTTTCGTACCGAACATGGCCAAACTTCTCCATCCCCTGTCCAGCATGCTGTCTTCAATGCAGGAGTTCGTCTGGGAGGCCGCACAAGAGGATGCATTCGGCAAGTGGAAGAAACTGCTCTCATCAAGCCCGGTTCTAGCCGTGTACAGCAACGACAGGCCGACGAAGATCACAGCCGATGCGTCGTCCTACGGTCTCGGCGCCGTATTGCGCCAAAAGCAAGAGAACGGCCACTTCGCTGTTATCGCCTACACTACTGGAGCGCTTACGGAAGCAGAACGTCGATGACCTCAGATTGAAAAAGAAGGTCTCTCTCTGGTCTGGGCATGCGAGAAGTTCCATCGGCTCGCGGAAGCGGCCGTAAAAGTGATCAAGTGCTCCCTCGAGAAGACGGGCGATGCCTACAAACGCTTTTGGCGTACAGGACGAGCCCGCTCAAGAACGGGTACTCTCCCGCTGAGCTCCTAATGGGTAGGAGACTCCGCACTACTTTGCCAGTTTCTGCGGACAGCCTAGTCCCCTGCCTCCCGGACAGAGACAGGCTGAGGGCATTCGAGGCTGAAAGCAGGAAAAAGCAACAGCGCCAATTCGACATCCGGCATGGGGCACGAGACCTTCCGGACTTGGACCCCGACACTGACATATGGATCGTGGACCTTAAAAAATTTGGCATGGTCAAACAGCATGCGGAGGAGCTGAGGTCCTACTGGGTCGACACGGATTATGGATCTGTTCGCCGCAACAGAATTCACCTGGTCGCAATGCCTCAGCATTCCAACGAGTTGCAGCAACAAGAGACAATCCCGCCGAACACATTATGCACAAGCAGTGACCATACTCACAGCAAGAGCGGCTGGTGCATATTTCTGCCATCACAGTTGGGACCATGACCTTTTTAGAGAGGGGAGGATGTGGGACAATATGCTACATCCGCACGTGTAGCGTAGTGAACAGAATAAAGATCTCCCGCCCCGCGCCTCGCGCCATGCCCTTGACGTCATGCGCGTGGTGCCAGGCAAGCATTCCTTCCAACACCGATCTTATTTGGACACCCCACATAATAAATATCGGTAACGAAGAAAATAAAGTTCTTGGCTACTTCAGACGAAACTTACGCCTTGCCCCTCCTCCTGTAAAACGTTTAGCCTACCTAACACTAGTAGGTCCGAAACTCGAAAACGCTTGCGCCGTCTGGTACCCGCACCAATCTAATCTATCTAAAATGTTTGAACTCATTCAGAATAGGGCAGCAAGTTTTATTCACTCTGATTATTCACATCACTCCAATGTCACTAATCTGAAAAACCAAGCCTTTCTTCTGAACCTCGAATTGCGACGCAAGGCTGCTAGACTAATTCTTTTTCACAAATTCTTTCATTCATTGTCTGACGCATGAAGTATCATGCCCGCACATCGAATCTCTTCTCGTACTAGCCACCAACACTGTTTATCCTGCGCATGCCTGCACAACTGCCCACCTTCGCTCGTTTTTTGTTCAAGAAGCAAAGGACTGGAATGATGTTCCAGCCGATGTCGTGCACCACTCAAGCCCGATTCTGTTCAAAACCCACATCAAAAGAAATTTGTACCACAGCCCACACCTCATGTAACACCTCGTACTGGGGCATTTGAGGTATCTATAAATAAATCAATAAATAAATCCATTTGTTTGCGCTTGAAACATCAGGAATCCTTTATATAAAAGTACTATGTGCGTCGAGATGAGGAATCAAATGTGGTTAATGGGAACTTTGAATTTATTAAATCTGATGCTTTGGTCTTGCTGACATTGCGTGCATTTTAATGCGCAAGCATGCGCAGTAATTCAAAGGAGCGCAGCTACACGAGTAACTCCAAAATACCACACCACTGAACACCCTATCAACAGCAGAAAAACTAACACGGTTCCGCATTTAACAAGGAAATGGAGCCACCATAAGCCATTGCCCTGTGCTACACGCCATCCTGTAGTTGCCCATGTTTGGCCCCTTCGACTCACAGCAGTGAAAGTTGTGATGCCAGCAAAGAAAACGCCTCTCTTCCCTACTTCCCGAGTGCAGTCAGTGTGCATTGGAGCTAGCTGGCAATAACTGAGAAACGTTTGCTTAGTCACAACGCAGCAATTGAACACAGGCACGCATGGCATATCACTTCACTTCGCAATTGGCAGAACTACTCACTCAAAATGACAAAACCCAGCACTCAACAGGCCTAACCCACCACTAAAGTCAGGTAAATCGACATGTGAAGCCTGATCCTGCACTGCCTATTTGGGTTGCATTTTACGCTTCAATTGTAAATATAAATTTTAAGTTTAGGCATACATGCTACGAGCAACCCTCAAAGAAGTAGCGGTGTTCTAAGCAACCAAAGAATTTCCCAAAAACACCAGGAGCACTAAGGGCCAAGCACAAGGAATGGGAATGTGATAGGTCACGTAAAAAAGGAAAGGAATACGAAAGAAAAAGACAACAGGCTTTGCTCGTGAAACACGCCCCACCTTCCGCGCACCCCTGCCAGTGCCTGAGAACACCTGAAGGTTCGATACGTGATTCAGACCCCTAGCAACGCTCTGTCAGCTTTAAACTTTGGAACGACGTTCAGCTGGGTAACTGGGCAAGGCACTTGGGTTTTCATCCCACAGTCATTCTGAAACACATGGGAGGCTATACGGCCCCAAGCTTCTGGTGGCGACGGAACATACATTTACCGTAATGGATAATGTTTGCATCCGCACTGCTAAGACAACAATGAAAACAATGATTGCAAATGTGAAGTACCACTATTTATAAGATATATATTTCGTGAACAGTTAGTCTGACGCCCAGCATACAGGTCCCACCTGAACTTGCAAAAAATTCGTGTGTGTTCGCTAACCAGTTGGTTATACACGTACGCAGCCATGTTCAAAAAATGCTGCAAAGTAAGCTTGGCACTGCATCGGCAACACGGACAGGGTCGTTGCCATGCTAGTATAGAACCTGCTGCAGAATGACGAGCTTGGGTAGTTGGTATAGCCCAAGAATGACGCACGGCAGACCTGAGTCATGGCTACCCTTGGCGGGGATGATGACTTTACTGACACGGTGCTTTCATGATGACAATGGTAAAGACCAGTTCATACCCATCGGGAGATTCAACACACTCCCACGCCCGCAACGTTCGTATCCGGTCACAAGTAGAAAGCTGTACGGACGCCGAACAATCAATCAACAATCCGAACGATTTGTTTTCCGGTCTATAATGTCAATCCCGGTGAAGGTGCCTGTAAACGCTGTTCTTTTTTGCCTCCAGTGGTGCATCCACCGTCTCGCAGCTTTCACTACAGCCAAACGCCACCAAGGTGCAGCAGTTTACATCAGAACTGAGCTCCAACCCGCTGCGACGTCTCCAGTCGCTCAGTCAAGTAGGTATTTTGCTGAAGCTGTTGCCGTGAGAGTCTGCACCGTTCATTGTACTATAGCTCTCATCCATCGCGTAGGACGGTGATTTTTTGATTGGTATTGTGCATGTCTCGTGGTTGCCTTTAAAAGTTTCCGATTCTTGCGATCAGATTTTCCTGATGGGAACGAAGTCAGCATATGCTCGGCTTCTTTCGGACCAGGCCTCAGTAGCTGCTCGCTGTGACGATGAAGGGTCATCAAGGGTGGTTTTGCCTTCCACCGTCAGGAACACACAAAGACTCATATTTTCGCCTAAATGCACCCTCTGGGACTACTTCTGCGAACGCAGCTAGCTGGCTTCGAGGAACGTCCGGTAAGGATTCATCCTTCATGAAGTGGGGAACAAAGATGTGCTCAAACCCAAACTGCAGAGGCTCTAGCCTTTTTTTCCGTCCTAACCTGACGTTTTTGTCTTCCAGTTGGACGGAAGCAGCCGAGTCGTCCTTGTCTGTGGAGCGCATTTCCTTGCGGTCTTCACCCTTGCTTTTGTTGGGACACTCGACGCTACCTCGGTGTTAGGTCCCACCTGCATGTTCGTGTGTTCAGCCTTTTGGTATGAAGAATCCTGCGCTGCAACGACGGCTTGTTCCTGTACGGACAGTTAAGGGGCGCTAGTGGACGAAATGCTCAGGGTATTGGCTCTATCGTATTGTCGCTTTCTAGAAGAGAGAAAACCGCGTTTGCGCGTCACACGTAACGTTGGACTGAACAGTTCTTGAATTGCCGTGCTGGAGCAGTTGTGCGGGCGAGCTGTTCGGCCCCCGTTATTACGAGCCGAAGTCGCGGAGGTCGCGGTGTGCTGTAAGCAGCAAAATGTGTTCTCGGTAGGTGCTATCCCGCCTGGCCGGCGGGGACTGAGGGTGGCCGGACGATAACAACACAGCACGCTGATCGCCGTGATAGTGAACGCTTTATTTTGTGAGCCTCGCCTTTTTATAGCGGTGGCTCAAGGAAAGGAAAAACCACGTGAGGTACTGACGTCACGATATCAAGCCTCCAAGTTTGCAACGTCAGGATACAACAATCTTCCACCCTTAAGGTGAATAACGGTCTATTGGTTTCTTCTTACGGCGAGATCGTCATAGTTGCGGAACCAGGTTGTCTTCACCGGGAACGGGATGCGCCAGCGCCGCTTCTTCCTCAGGAGGCACCAACGCTGTTTCTTGCACCGACGCTGCTTGTTTCGAAGAGGCCTTCGTCACTTTGGCTGGGCTCTGGCGTGGGCGAACTTGATCCAAGTGTCGCTGCAGCTCACCTTCATCCGTCTGGATTGTGACCATGCGGGAGCCCGTGGTTCCTTTTACAGTTCCTGGAAGCCAGCGTTCTCCTTCGCCGAAATTGCGTGCCCAGACAGAGTCACCGGGGCCAGGCGTACTTTCGCTGTCTTCCTGCGTACAGAACGGAAAAAACACAGGCGGAGGAAGGCAGGTGTCTAGGCGCGACCGAATTTGGTATCCCAAGAGCCGCTGGGGACGGGGAGTGTCCTTCCTGAGGTGTTCTTCGATAGTTAAAAAGAAGCTTCGCTAAACGCGTAGGTAGACTGCCCACCTGAAGCTTCTTTAAACCGTCCTTAATGGTCCGAACGGCCCTTTCAGCTAGACCATTTGATTGCGGGTGGTAAGGTGCCGTACGTAAGTGTTTGACGTTGTTTCCAGCCAGAAACTTGGCAAATGCGTCGGACGTAAACTGGGTTCCATTGTCGCTTACCACCGTTCTAGGTATACCTAACCGGCTGAAGATCTCGCGCAGCGCCGTGATAGTAGCCTCGGCCGTGGCGTGCGGCATGGTGACTGCCTCTATCCACTTGGTGTGCGAATCCACCACCACCAAAATCATCATGCCGTTCAGTGGCCCTGCAAAATCAACATGCAGCCGGGACCAGATCTCCTGCGTCATCGGCCAGTTAACAGGTGGCTTCGCGGGTGGCATAGGCCGAAATTGTACACACGAGGGACAATTACTCGCCATTTGTTCGATGTCACTATCCAAACGTGGCCACCAGACACTCGTGCGAGCGACCGCCTTCATTGCACAGGCCCCCTGGTGAGTCTCGTGGAGCAGTTCCAGCATCTGTTCCCGTGCAGCAGCCGGCACGATGACTCGATGACCCCAATACACGAGACCATGAACCACCGTCAGCTCCAACTTCCTTGACAGATACGGTTCCAAGCGCGGATCGGATCCTTTCCGGTCACGTGGCCAGCCGTTGAGTATGAAAGTTCGAACTGTCTGGAGTAGCTCGTCCTTGGAAGTCATCTGCCGGAGCACCTGTGACGAAAGATGCGTGTTGTCAAATTGTTGCAACGAATGCACGTACTCTGGAAGCTCCTCGGTGACTTCCTCCGGGGTGTTCAACAGAAGTCGACTGAGGGCGTCCGCGTTTTGGTTGTCACGCCCGGGCTTGTATTTGATCTTGTACGGATGGGCTCCCAGCAGCAAAGCCCAACGCTGGATCCGGGCCGCGGCCATGAGTGGCGTGGGGCGGTCTTCTCGGAACAAACCCACCAAAGGCTTGTCATCTGTAACAAGTATAAAAGATCGCCCAAGAAGGTAGTCCCGTAGGTTTGTACCCCAAACACCAACGCCAACGCCTCTCGCTCGAGTTGCGAATAATTTCGTTTCCGCCTTAGACAGCCTTCGCGAGCGGAACCCAATCGGCTTGTCGATGCTTCCGACTCGATGAGAGAGCACCGCTCCTTTGCCGTGCAGAGACGCGTAACACTCGAGGCTCAGTGGCTTGGTGGGATCAAAATGGGTTAGCATCTTGGCTTGCTGCAGTGCGAGCTTCTACTTGTCAAAAGCTTCCTGCTGTTTCGGGCCCCATACTCAGCGGGAATCCTTACTTAGCAGGTCGTAGAGCGGAGGGAGCAGGCTAGCCATGTTGGGAAGAAACTTCTTGTAGTAAGTGAGACCAATGTAAGAACGCAACTCGCTTACGTTCTTGGGACTTGGAGCCTTCATTACAGCTTCCATTTTCTTCTCCAGGGGCTGTAGACTTTCGCTGCTGATCCTGTTACCCAAGCATGAAACCTCAGGCCTGCAGAAGGTGCACTTGCTTTTAGGGAGCTTCACGCCATTCTCAGGAAACCGCTGGAGTACCGCCTTGAGAGTGGTTTCCCCGTCCAGCTTCCTTTCAGCAACCAGCACGTCATCCAGGTACACCTTGTACCCCTGGAATACTGTCAGAATGGTTTCCATGGTGCGCTGAAAGAATAGCCGGAGCAGACAAACTCCGAAGGGCAGGCGGTTAAAAAAAACAGTCCCCGATGGGTGCTGATGACAGTCAGCTTCTTGTACTCTTCGTCCAATGGTATCTGATTGTACGCGTCGCTCAAGTCCAATGTGCTGTACAAGTCTCCCTCGTTGAGAGCAGCGAAGATGTCATCTATCACGGGAACTGGGTATTGAGCCGTTTCACACGCTGCGTGGACGGTTTACTTGCAATCCCCACACATCCGTCTTGACCCGTCTGCTTTCTCAACTGGCATGATGGTCGTTGCCCACTCAGAATGCGCCACTGGAAACAGCACACCGGATGCCAATAGTCTGTCCAACGCTACGTCCACCTTGTCCTTCGTGGCGTATGGTAGCGGCCTTGCCTTGAATAACTTCGGCACCACACCTTCCTTCATACACAGGTGCGCGGGTGGTACCTTGAATAGGCCTCATTCCGGCTCAAACACATCACTGTAGTCTGTCAAAATGGCCTCGAAGTTCAGACCTCCCTCGTGACTAGCAGAGCTGGACAAGCTAAGGACAGGAGCTCCCAAGTTGTTTAGCTTTTGTATAAGGTATCGACCGCATACACATGGCCCTGACGGACGAAGCACTGTTACTGGTGCCGTAACGGTCTTGTCACTGTAGGAAACTGGAGAGTCAGCTTACCGGCGACTGGCAGTGGTCCCAAGTAGCACGATAGCTTCAAATCAGACTTCTCGAGCGGTGGCCAGCTGCTTCGATGGCTGTTGTAGGCGTCCCAGGACAACACACATACTGGTGAACCAGTGTCTATTTCCATACCGAGGCCCACTTCACCCAAACATAACTTGCGTCGTACTGGCCCAACGATCTTGTCCTCGACGACGGGGTCTTGCTTCAAAGAGGATAGCTGCGCCGACAGCGTTTTGTCGTCGTCCGACTCCAGGTTCTCCGCAATGGCAAACGCCTTTTGCTTCCGCTTGCCTGTCGAACGGCACAACGCTGCAAGGTGACCTTTTCTTCCACATTGGAAGCATTTGGCGTTCTTGAACGGGCAGGTCGCTTCACAGTGCCCCTCACTGCCGAGCCGGTCGCATGCTTTCGATGGTCCGTGCCGGTCCTTGGTGCTTTTCCATGAAGACTTACGCCACCGCTCACTTGCCAGCTTGTGTAGTTCGGGCTCGACATTCACGTCCGGAGCCTTCATAAGCTTTGCGTCTTGTCCCGCTGCTTTCGCCGCGAGAACAATGCTCTCCGCTTCCTGCAAAGTCAACTTCCGTCGAGCCAGCAAGGCCCTTTGGATTTCGCCACTTCGAATTCAGCAAACTATTCTGTCCCGCAGCATGCGGTCCAACATTTCCCCAAAGTTGCATCTGTCGGCCAAGCTTCGAAGCTCCAAAATGAACCTTTGCGCAGATTCATCCTCCTTTTGAATTCTGCTAAAAAACTTGTAGCTCTCGGCTATCTTGTTCGGCTGCGGTGCCAAAAAGTCTTCCAAGAACTTCACCGATTCTGCGTAGGATAACTGATTAACCTTATGCGGCGCACAACCGCCCACTTAACACATCGATGGTGTTGTGCCGAGGGCCGAGACCAGAAGCGCTCTTTTCTTAGCATCACCTACAATGCTGTTTGCTTCGAAGTACGATTCAATGCGGATGACATACGCAGTCCACTTATCGTTTGTGTCGTCGAACTGTGGCATTTAGCCCAACATTTTAGCAGGTTGATGGTTGCCTCCATAATGTTCAAAAGGCTGGTTCGATACTTGTCGCCATTGCTATCCCGCCGGTGCCGGCGGGGACTGAGGGAGGCCGGACGATAACAACACAGCACGCAGATCGCCGTGATAGTGAACGCTTTATTTTGTGAGCCTCGCCTTTTTATAGCGGTGGCTAAAGGAAAGGAAAAACCACGTGAGGTACTACGTCACGATATCAAGCCTCCAAGTTTGCAACGTCAGGCTACAACCCTGTGCTTGTATGGCTGAACTGCAAGTAGCTTAGGATTACATGTGTTGGTCATTACAGGCAGGCTGTAACGCAAAATACCATAAAACAGGGCATTGTATAGGCGTAACATGGAGTGCACGAATACATGCCACGTCTTTCCGCAGAAACCTCTATAGCTGGACACCTGCAGTGAGTATTTTCTTCATAAATAAAACTTGAGGTGTACATGATAGATCTCGATCCATAGTAACTCCGAGAAACCTGTGATTTTTGACCTATTTGTTGGGTGTTCATTTATAAAAATTTTATATTGAGACATTTTTTGCGGGTAACAGAAACTAGTACATATTTCTCTAGATAAATTTCAAGTCCCTGTTGACGCAGTAACAAACATGCTAGTGTTGCGGCTTTATGAGGTCGCGCCTGAATCTGAGGATCTGAAACTCCTGATTCCCAAACACAAATGTCATCAGCATAGATCGAGAGCTGGATGTTGGTTGGAAATGAGTCAATAAGTTCTATCAACACAAGGTAAAATAATGTTGGGCTAAGCACACTTCCTTGTGGAACGCCACAATAAACAAAGTTACGTGATGGTGGGCCATTCGATGTCTAAAAAAATGTCCCCTGGATAGAGATTTCTGTCTATCTAAATGTCCATCCACCGACTCCCGTATCTTGTCTGTCGGCCGTCCATATTGGTATTATGTATTACGTTACCGTGCGCTCCTTTTACATCGAGAAACAAAGCGGCTGACAAAAGTTTGAGTGATTTGTAGTGCTTTACCGAAGTCGCAACGTCAATTACCTTGTCAATAGATGAACGCCCCAGTCGAAATCTAGCCATAGCATGTTGGCAAATTCTATGGTGCTCAAACTACAACTCCAAACGACGCAAAACAATCATTTTTACTAATTTTTCAATGCAGCTTGCAAGAGCTTTAGGTTGATATCATGCCGGGTGAAGATGAGACTAGCCTGATTTAAGAACTGCGACCACGCGGTTACCCTCCAAGTCCTCAGGAGCCAAACCAGCTTGCCGTGACTTACTTGTTAAGCCGATACAGAAGTGTGTGGTGGGCTTCTTGACCAAGGTGATGGAGGGCGGCGTACGTCCCTCCGTCTCGCACTGGTGAAGACTCAGCTCGGAACATATCCTCGATGCAGCATATGAGGCAGTTTTTACGTTGAAAAATTCAAGGAATGGAATTGAACTTCCCGTCAATTCCTTGAGTGGGAATGGGCTAAGTTCGATCATTCTGAGGCCTCCAAAGGAAGTGACTCGCAACAGGTTCTGGTTCCTCAAAATGGAACTGGAATGGAATGGGGATGCCCAATCCACAACACTTATTGGCCCATGACTAGCCAGCGTTGCGTTCATCGCGCGTAAAAATAAGGCGACAGGTTCCCAGCCTCGGATTACTGAGGTATTACCGCTGCCGCCCAAAGCGAGGCGAGAGTCTGATCTCATGCGCAACAGCAACCACACCTGAGAGCTGCAAGCCGAATCTGACCTCTAACCGTCCATCGCCCCACAGCATGGAATGGCGCTCGAACACGCCGTTGTTCACTTTCTCACGAACCGAGCGCACATACGGTTTCGTGATGCTGGTAAGATTTGCGGCGACGATTGTTATTCGCACCTTTATAGCAGTTACTGCGCCACCTTCCTTTAAATTGTATATAATGAATTTTTGCGGACCGGCTACGACCAGTGCTGCACCCAAGAAGCGATGGCGAGTCGAATCGTGGTAGCGTGGCTTGTGGCTGCTGCCGTGCGTACAGTTGCTCCGTTCCCACGGCGAGAAGCCAGAGGTCAAACTGTCCTGAATGCGCATTTGAAGACCAAAGTTTAAAGTCGCAGTTCTGGTACAGTTGTAATAGCCGAGCATCAAAGTTGCAGTTAGACATGTCTGGACTATGTGTGGTGCCCCCCGGGAAACATTAGCCGACAAGCGTTCTTTTGATTCTTTTTATCTCCATTTAATCAGCTGCCGGGGCTGTTCATATTCGTATAATACACATAGTTTTATGTGCGTTTTGAGTGGCTAGGTTTATTTTGCTCCCGGATTATCTTAATGAAAAAACCAAATGCAATGTTATTGTAACAACCCGCTGCTATGTTCGAAGTGCAACTGGATCGCGTTCCTTTCGCACAGAAGGCACCTGTAACGGGAAGTCGTTTAAAAATTTGGAAAGAACGAGCAAGGAGCTTTCCTTCCTGCTTAAGAGGAACGCGGACAACACTTATCTAGGCAAACACTTTTGCTGCTACAGGTACTGGATACACGGTTTATACACATTAGTCGACATTGTTGTGAGCAAAGATGTTGGACGTATTTCGGGTAAACTTCGAGTACGTATTAAAGACTACCAGGTATATTCCGTTTAAACTACACTTTTAATTGTACCCCTTAAAAGAATGCAAACCAATCGCCCCTGCGGCAAAAAGCAGTTCCGGCAGATAACGAAATCATGAAAGTTTCTGGACCGCTTGTATTCTGTTCGCATGGGACTTATATACGCTTCCCGCGGCTTCCAGTAACAATGAGCTCAACCGTATAACAAAATTACCCGTCCAAATCGGCCATCACGGTTTGCTTTGAATCGAGCGAAAACGACTAGCTCTCATGCGCCGTCCGGAGGGCACCTTCACCATCTCCAAATAAACATGGCACATGACACACAACCGAATCCGCTGCACGGTGCAGCAATGTTCATTACCCATCCGTGGTAAAGTCAGTCAGTTGACTGGTTAATGGTGTTCCTTGCGTTTATGTTTTCTTAATAAAAAAATGCCGCAACGTATCTCAGACTAGTGAACAAAAAAAACAAAAATGACTTATTGTTATATCAACAGATGTGCATCCTGATTGGTATACGTCATCATGATGGTGTCCATAGCACGGAAATGCGGACTGGTTCATTTTATTACTGCGAAGCAGTATCTGTCTACCCCCCCCCCCCCTCCCTTTCTCCCCAGTTTTTAGTCCGGTGAAGATGGTTTACTCGGCATCGGTCGAGGCAACGCCGCCTGTATAAACAGTGCCTAACGCGTGAGCGAAAAATGGCCAAACAGCCACTCTCCTGTTGCTCTCTCCTACCCTTCCCCGCTCATAGACTTCCAGCGTGCTTTCGTGTCCGCCGCCAGCGCCGCTTCTTCTCGGAAACTATGCAAAATAGTGGAAAGTTTGTTTAGCGTTCCCGAGGCGGCGCTCCTACGCCTTCTTGTTTTTCACCATGCCTGTCTGTCTTAGTCTGTCACTGATAAAACTTCCTTTGTCACGAAGCAAAATCCCTTGCGCTGCCGCAGGCGGATGCCGGCTTTGCGCGCTTATCTACTCGGATCACAGGCCCTGATATTTTCTGAGTGGGGCATCCCCCCTCTATCCCCTCCGCATTTAGGTATTGTTTTGACCCCCCCCTGTTCGCACTCCGCATCGGTACGTACTTCTAAAATTGAGGACTATACTGTAGAAGCGCCCGGACAGCGTGGCGGGATCGCAGCTGCTTATCCTTTTGTTTCCTATAATTTTCTGAAGTTTACAAGCACGTGATATTATTGGAAAGTAATCGTAGAAGTGAGCGCCTGAACAAAAAACGTGCACGCAATTTTTAAAGCAAAGCTTTCTACCTCTACCCCCCAAGGGTTCTTTCGCGACCGTTGGTGTCACCAGAAAACTCCAGCGAAGAAATAAAAGAATTTACTGGCACCACCGGGAATCGAACGTGGAACTAACAGACTAACAAGGCGAGAGCCCGTTGTCTTACCGATTTAGCTACGAGCCCACGCGAAGACGGGGAACAGTGGTGTACTCACCAAGCACATCTACGGGTTTACCCCCTCGTTCTCGCTGAATGCCACGTGAAAGTGTCACGCGACCACTCACGCCCGTCTAGCGGCCCTGTGCGCACCTTTCTCATGTGCTAAGAGTTACAAAAATTAAAGGAAGCTCACACCAATGCATGGCATCTCACTTCTAGTACGCCAATGTGCTAAAGCCTGTGGCCTCCAGTGTTCACGTAAAAATCACAGATCCTTGTCGTCCGCCCTAACGCCAAACCAAGGAATACATTCAAATACTCCTTGATGGCCCAGGCCATCACTCAAGCCCCAGCATCAAGACTCCTGGGCCTACATCTCGAGGCTAACACCAAGAGGGACGTCTCCCTGCAGCGCCTCAAAAACAGCATTAATCAAATCCTAAACATGATCAGGCGAGTTGCACCAAAAAGCGAGGCCTAAAGGAATCCGGCACCTTTTGATTAATTGAAGCTTTTGTCCTCCCGAGAGTTACTTACGTCAACCCCCCTGTCTTCTTCTCGACAAGGAAGACCTAGAGATGCCTTATATAATGATTAGAAACGGCGGTTCGAGCCGACCATTGGTCTTCTCATGAGTGCGTCCACACAGAGGCTGCTTAGCATGGGGCTCCAAACACGGTGGAAGAGCTGATGGAAGGCCATCTTCTAAGCAGAAGGTCCGACTCAGAACTGCGATGGGTAACCGCATGCTTCACCCAGATTGGCTGGGCAGCCCCTGAATGTCACTCCGCTTGATGTACTCAAAGACTCTTGGCGTCTAAAATTAAAGATGGCTTCCTTTGCTTAGAAATATGAACCCCGTCACATGACGAGGGTCACCGAAAAGCACGGGCTCAAGCGCTAAGCCCCACCCTACGTGGGAGACCATGCATGCATCTACACAGACGCCTCCAAACATCGAGGGCAGCAATACGCCATCATCGTGGCTACCCTCCAGAACCAACCTCCTTGCGTGTACCTCGCTTAGGACCCAAGAAATGACGGTGCAGCAGAAGAGGCAGCCATCACCTTGGCTCCCCGCTCAACCAGGGGTTCGGAGGGTAGTCATCGATTCCCAGCCAGCCTACTGGAATTACCAGTCGGGTATGGGGTGGTTGACCTACACTGCGCGTGCTAAAAACCACTCCCCGAACGGTTCCATTCAGCCTCATCCGGACACCCCCTCACGCTTCAATGGGAGGGCAACAAATACGCCCACCCAACAAGGCCTGCGCTTTTACCTCCCGAGCTATGGAGCTGCACGAGGACAGTCACCCGCTTGTCACGTTCAGGGAGATAACCCAGCATTATCGCCTTCTGAGACAGACCCGTACCTTTGCTTACCCTGGCCTTTCCAGAGACCAACAAATACCCTACGGCTCATACAATCCGGGACTCCTTCCCACAGCCTACGCGTCTTCATTTAATGTATCCGAATCGCTACGACGCTGAATGTAATTTTGCTCAGAAGTAGGAGTAGGAAACACTCCGCCCCGTAATAGGGAGTGGTGCGACTTTAGCCCTGAGCACCCCCTCCTCTCTTTCCGTCAACTACCCAACAAGAGAACTGGGACGATCTGCTGTCGTCCAGGCCCCTCTCTACCTACCCAGCTTCAGCGGGTGGACAGAACACAGGCCGCGCGGACTGCATATGGGCCCCACAGAAGAAGGAATCACTCACCCAGGGCTTGCACTCTGGGGCCGTCAGAAATCTGAACAGAAGTATTTCTTCCTCCTCCTCCTTCTTTGCCGCGAATCTCGTCACCTCCGTCCGCGGAGCAGGGAAAAGACAGATCGTTTAACACCGTTTGGAGTTTACTTTAGTTTTATAAAAAAAGTTTCCACTCTTGTGCTACACCAATATAACTCAACCAAACACCGTTCATGCTTCATGCATTGATTTAACCTTAACAAGAATATCTCTTTGAAGTGATAAATGGTGTGGTTAAGTGCATTTCACTTCTCTCTGGTTTTGCTATTTCGTTGTAGAGCGATGTGAGTGAATTTAAGTTCGTGTCGTCGCATGGGTAATCGTTATGGGTGCCGTTTACAGCTTTGCTTTCCAACCACATCCACGGGGTGGATTGGCGCGATTTTTTTCTTCTCTAAATACTCCAGAAAGAAAAATATCAGTAAAATAATGGCTGCCCCATCCGAAAATATCGTTTTTCTGTTAGCTATATGTCTACCCGACAATCAGTATGTTCTTAGACTATTTCAGTCCGCCTCCGTCTTTATCTTTGGAAAAATGCAGCAAGTATGAAGCGAGCGACACGTTGAACGAGATCCCCAGTGCGCCACAGAACTAGCGCCCCGTCACGGCTAAGATGTAAGCGAAACGGCCCTTGAAGCCCAACAGGCAAGCTGACAGACACACGTCGTAGAAGTGGGTGCAGCGTTCGCGACTCGCGAGCAGTGACGTAAGGCGAAATGTCCGCCGGCACGCGCCACATAGCGGATCAGTGCCTGAACTAAGCGTACCTACCCTTCCCATTGAAAAGCGCGCGACGCGTCAGGCAATGTTAATACAGGCGGCGTTGGTCGAGGGCTCCTCCTCGCCACCGCCGTCAGCTCTATCACAACTAATATTCCTCTCGCCACGACACGTTGCCCTATCGGCTGACAATGGTGGTAGCGCCGTTATCAGATGACTGCGGACAACACACAGAAGCGCGAGTGGGTGTAAAAAAAAATTAGCCGCATCTTCCCGAAGGGAACGCTGAGTAGATGCGGAGCATCTCGGGGTTCCGTTGTGTTTCCGTTGTGTTCGTAGAACTTCATCGGAAGGACAGAGTGAAGTGGAGTCAACCGCAGCAAGCGCTGAACTGAACGCGCGCAGCGCGCTACATGATTTGCATTCAAGGTTGAAGGAGAGGAGACGAGAGGAGAGATGCGCAAGCGCCGAGCATTCGCGCCGACGAAGCTCAGAGTCCGCCGCTCGCTTCAAGCGTTTGCGCTCAGCGTCGCTTGCCCTTCGCTGCGCAGCCTTGTCTTCAGTGGACGTAGCTTTGCTGTTAGCTTGTTGGGTGGTGCTGACGCTTGCTTGCGCCGACCCACTAACTGACGGGACTGTTGCTTCCATCACACTTCATCGGAAGAACGGAGTGAAGTGGAGTCGACCGCAGCAAGCGCTGAATTGAACGCGTGCAGCGCGCTACCCTATTTACATTCAAGGTTGAAAGAGAGAAGACGAGAGGAGGAGAGATGCGCAAGCGCCGAGCATGCGCCGCGAAAGCAGAAGCGAGAACGCGGGAGAAGCGAAAGCGGAGTGCACGCAGCCGGTACGAGAGAAGAAGTGGCGGGAGTATCCCGCAGCTGTGGTAGAGAGGGAAGGAGGAGAGTTGCGCATGCGCAGTGTGAGTGCGGACGCTGACGCGGGACATGCCCAGACTTTAAGATGATCCGCATCTAAAATGACCGAAAGCCGCCGTCGTGACCGTCTCAAATTTCACCTTGCCGTGCAGCCGTGAATTGAAGAGCTACTTGCCCGGTTGCAGCGCCGGCGTGTGCCCATAATTCTTCGCCTTGAAAGCCTTTCCGAGCGACATTTGCGCCGGTGTATTTTACTCCTAAGTATGCGCCCACAACTGGTTACCGGTTCATGCGTGGACGGGTTGCGGAGGGTGTGGGGAAGGGAAGTGGGGCGTGCACTCACAGCTGGGCACTATGCCGCTACCGACAATTGCCTTTGTGCTGGTACGTGATTTAAACGAGCAATGCGAATTTCATAGCTCAATGCGTATTGGCAGCTGTCCTCCGTAAGCGAGCGATTTAGAATAAGTTGGCTACGAGGGCGGAGGGACACGGACCGCCACATGTCTCTCCGCTAGAATAAAGCTAAAGACCTTCCAGCTTTAACTTGCTATGGGGTGGACGCATGTCTTTCGCTTGGAGGAAGAGCGGGAATTGCAGCCTCAGCCCGAACAGAAGCGCGAAAAGGCGCGAAAACAATAAAAAGCCGCTGCCGCCGCCTTTGAGTCCTATAGTTCAAGCTCGTCGAGTTCTACGAATCTCATGCAGATGAACGGCAACTTGCCCGCTTGGAACGTCGACGTGGGGCAATATTACATGTTCAGCTTAAACTTATTTTATAGCTACAATCCCGATGGTTTCTTTCACTTCTAATACCGCGGACATAACCGGTTGCCGGCGTGCATGGGCTGGGAACGCGAAGCTATACTTCTCATGCCCTTACTAGTGGTATGTCCGTTGTGCTGGCGGGCGGTTTAAACGTGGACGTCAAACGGGCCAATGCGACTTGTCCGGTATCCTTTCAGTGGTCGAGCGGATTGAGTTGGTGTGTTACACAAACATTGAGGTGACTGCGATGCGGGAGTGAAACCAACAGCTACATGTTTGTCCTCGAGTCTCAAGCTCGGATCCTTCCGAGTTTCATTTAGCTTATTGGCTAGCAAGTATGCTCAATCACAAATAACGAACAAACGTGTTTTGGTTTGTGCACTCCGTGGACTCCGTCCAGCTTCGCATGTAATCCTTCTTCACAGAGTGGAACGACACTGATTTCTTCATGGTCGCAACTTCTGGGCACACTACATAGGAAAAAAATACATTCTTCTTTTGGTACCCTTTTAGTGAGCGCTAACGTTACGACGATAAGTGTGTTCTCGACTTATATTGTGTAAAGTTAATGTGATCTAGGTAATGTTAATCTAGGCAACCGAAGAGGAATACTCAGGTTGAATAGGTGTGGAGGTGCTGCGGGAGCCAGGTTGTGGCGAGAAAGTCAATCAGGCTTCTAAGTGGCTCAGAACTGTCTCTTTCATGGACCATCCCATCGTAGTATGATATTGTCCAACGTAAAGTTGAGCTGCCCACACACTAGTGGGTCATTACGAGTAATAAATTCATTTTATCTTAGCAGGTTCCGTTACATGGGGCTGCTGAGCTATATAAAACGACTTTCATTTATCGCAGTGTCTAGAGTGCCGTCCGACGGCACTCTAGCTGATCGTTGCAGGCATAGCGAGAGTGCCGTCCGACGACATTCGAATATTTAAACTAGGCTAGCACCGCCAAAGAGTCTGTCGTTGTAGCGTAGAGGGTCCGTCTTAGCTTCTTGATCCGAAAGTCGGCGGTTCGGGACCGGGTGTTGCATTTGCTGCTGTTTTTTCATTATTCAATTGAAGTGTAATTTTTATGCCTTAGGTTACATTTGGTGTTTTAAATGTTTCCTTGTAACATTATGGTAACATTATGGTATGTTTAGGGTAGGTTGCCCAGCTTTACGATGTCTAGAGCGATGTACTGCCAGAAGCGGCAATTTTGTTATAAAGTGCCGGTGGACGTCGATACAGTGAAAGCTTATAATACCGTCGGACGGCACTCTAGACACGGCCTTTATTTATCTTTGAAGCAAATATAGGCACCCTATAAATATATGACGCGCACTAATTATGTTAGAACTTCCCATCCGCGCACACTTTAGAATTTTGTACCGTTCCCAGGAAGTAAAACACACATATAGAAAACCCTTTCCTTCATTACCTAACACATGAATGCTTTGTACCAAAAAGCACTCCTATCACGCCTGGTCGATGGTATTATGGACACAGTCGTGCAATACACTAATGTTTTCGAAATCGTACTGGTTATATCTTGACTACCAAAGATCCCTTTCTTTGAGTTTACAATTTCGGATATATTGATGCAACCGAATCTAGAAATATCACCATTTAGATGGGTGTAGCTTGGTTCAATACACAGGGATACAGAAAGGGGCGTTAAAATATCGGACTGTACAGAACACGAATATTACTTGTGACTTAGCACAACACCTCCAACTTCTAAACCCGCACACCTAATAAATAGTTTTGAATACACTTACGTTTTGTAGATGCTGTGGTGTGAGAGTACGCCGAGTGGCAAAGCAACAATGTGCAGACTAAAATATGACGCATCGTAAGCTGTTGCGGACAAACCATGAATTGCCAGTGTTGCTCTCGTCTGCCTTTTAATAACAAGTTCTAAAAGGCGTACAGCTGTGCAATGACAGATGTGCTCTTTATCTTTTCCCGTCCCCTCTGTAGTCATGAACAAAATAAGTTGCGATGAAAAGCAAAGATGCGCGCAGTTTCTGTGTTTCTTTTATTGTCATTGGGAAGTAAGATTATTATCGTTGAAATAAGATTACAGTTACAAGTATTTCGTCAACACTAAGCTCATTGTTACCTGCAAAATTTAGAGAACTCAAGTCAGTTTCCCCCCTAACAAAACACCCTGCTGTCAAAGGGTAGTTACAAAATTAGGCTACTGGTTCTAGGATAATTGTATTGCGTTTGCGTTTGAACAATAAACCAACCAATAAACCAATAATCGATTTTCCCATGGTAAAAGTCCGTCTTTATTGCAGCGTCAAAAAATTATGAAGAATAAATTCAAACTGAGGTCTCTTTGCTGGAGTCAATGCTGCGCACAAAGGAAAGGGGTGAGACTTGATGACATGACTTCTCCAGCACCATCCCTTGATGACAACAGAACAATTTTTATTCATTGAATATATGGTGATGTGGCTCCGCATATCAGCCGAAGTCAGTTTCACGAACAAACTGTTTATTAAAAGGGCGAAGGCAGGACATGACACCTTTGAGTAGGTGTAGGGGTCGTGGACTGCTACACTTTACAGGCCGCCTGCGTGAACTTTCGCCCGAAAAGGCCGCGAAGGCGGACAAACCTGAAACGCGTTAGCAGCGCAATACAGTCTTTCTTTGTGCATGCGAATAATCTTCCCTCAATACTTTCTTGAATACTTTCTTTATTCCCCCGATATTCCAAACCTGACTCTTATATTCATCCAAAACTGCAAATTCAAAATTTAACTTCGCGTGCAAGCTTTCCCGGTCTTTCCAAGTAAAATACACCCAGGAGACATTTCCCGTTCCAATCTATTCAGCTTTAAACGAGTATAGCCAAATATTTAAGCAATTATAGGTTAGTTTCATCAATAATTGCTGTCTTAGAAATCATGCGACCACACGCTAAATAAATAATCACGCAAAAAAAGCGGCAGTGTCAAAGGAGAAATTGTTTGGTGGTGAGCCTACCTTATGTTCTTCTGGCCGCTTGTATTTTAGGATAAGTAATAGCGTTCACAACCCTCGCCAAATAGCCCAGATCGACGCTCTGACAAGTCCTGCTTAGTAGGTTGACGAATCGTTTGTGCAACACGGGTATTGTGAAAAATAGGAGGAGCGAAAGGCAGAAATGCAAATTTCATGGCACGTCGTACCTTGTTTTTGCGCTTTTTTAGACCCAAACCAAGTGGTTTCACCAAAACCTCCGTGTATTCTCTTCTGGGTGGTGACGATGATGATAAATAAACATTGATTATAGGGCAAAAGGGTAAGGGAAGGGGAAGTGATCAGCATCCCATGATCACGAGGCCTTGAGAGGACGCCGTCGTCACCATCACTGCGCGGCCCACCAGCATAGCTTGATACTCCTGGTGGCGTCTAGTTATCAGCCTATCCCACTGCTCACGGGAAAGGGGGGGGGGTTGGTCGGGGAGATAGTGGTGGGGAATGCGGGCATTCAGTGTCGATGTGGAGAGTGTCTATTGGGGTTTTTCCTAGTTCACAGGAGTTTTGGTAGAGTGTAGGTGCAATGTGGTGAATTCGTGAGCAGTTGTGGTAGGAAATTCACACGTAGTCACCGCCAGGTGTATGCGTGTGTGTGCGTGAGAGAGATTTCTGGTGGCAGATATTTCCAGCAAAGATACTTGTAGTGGGTGAGGATGGCTTCAGTGCTGTCAGGAGTTTGGTGGGGATGTCTTCAACTTTGACGACGGGTATGTGCATCCCGGTGGCTCCAGCATGGGCTGCTTAATTCACAATCAAGCTGTTGTAAGCAGGGGAGCCATGGCAATATATTTTCAAAACTTTCCCAGCTGCATAAAATAATAAACATTTTATTGGCATCTCTTCTACCAGCAGGAGATAAATTGGAATAAATTTCACAAAGGCTCTATCAGGAGGTACTATGAATAATGCCAAATTATACTCGGGAAGCAGCACACGACGAAAAGTTAATCTTGGGTCGCTTTGTCGTGACGTGAACTCTCGCAAAAATTCAGCAGTTACATTTATCATCCGCCAGCAGCACGAAGACGGGCCTATATAGTACTCCGCGGCCTTGACTAAAATTAGAAGAAACCGCCATGGTTACTGAGTGGATATGGCGTTGTGCTGCTGAGCCCAAGGACGAGGTTTCGATCCCCGGCCACGGCGGGCACTTTTCTTATCGACACGAAAAGAAAAAACTCCCGTGTGTTCAATATTTCAGTGCACGTTAAAGATCCCCAGTTAATAAAAATTGATCCGGAGCCGTCCACTACGGCGCGCTTGTTAGCCCATGTGTACACTCTAATCCTGGTAACCCATAATGTAACTTCTAAATGGATGTAACCTATAAAATAAAGGTTACAATGGATCGATTTTGATGTTTTCTTCATCCCAGTCCATTCTAAGGGTTACAAGCGGGAAGTTAAAAGCGGTTTATAGGTTACATTAATGATTTATAGGTTACATCAACAAAATATGTCATGTAACCTTTACGTTGTAACCTATAAAACGCCCTGTAACCTATAAGAGATGCTCGTCGCGCCTTCTCTCCAGGCGGCCGTTGATTTCTCTGTTGCATGACGGGATATAGAGAAATGGCGGCGCCCGCAGGTCCGGTGGCCGCGTTTCCGCGCCACTCGAGCCTTTTTACCGCTGTGATACCCCTACGATGAAGCGAGGATGGCTGTTACAAGACTTATTTGTAGGCGTGAGTCGCGGAGGCTGCGGCTAGCCCATTTGTGACTGGCAGCGCTACACGGCCCGTTCTTCTACGACCAGCGTCAAGTTCGCATGTTGGACCAATGCCCCGGCGCCAGTGAAAGCGAACTCGGTGAGTATATTCCCGTAACGATTTCCGTGTTTTCATTGGATGTATCTTTTCGCTGGGGGCTTTTCAATTTGAAATTGCAGCATTCGACAGGGATTTTCGTTACCCGACTGGTTGCTTCGCTGGACGTTTTCTGTTGCCCGCGACGGCAATTGAATGAAATCACGGGCTTGCGTTCGTTGCGTCAGATTAGAGCGGACGATCGTGAAAGCCCGTACATTATAACAGATAACGGCGCTCGTGACCTGCTTTTTGCTCTGCGCGCCTTCGTCATGTGTTGAGCGTTTTGTTTACGCTGTTGGCTGCATTGGGCGCACTTTTTTCCCAATAAAGTCTTATATTATCGCGCTATTTTCTGGGTATTATCATTTTGTTTCAGCCATCGGGAAATATTCATTTTTCTCTCTGCATATATTCGGAATGGTGACTAGTTTATTGGTCTTGTAGTAATACATCCGGCTAAACACAAGGTGTGTGCTGCAGAAACGTAGTCCACTAAATGCTGCCCGAAATTTCTAAACTCACTTTTGCCCAGCACAAGCCTCTTTTTTTGTGAAAGTTTGCCTTACCGCACAATAAAAAGTTTTTATATCTACAACATTCTTCATTTTTGTCACTCTTTTCCTTGAGTGGGTAAATTTGGTGTTAGTCATTTTGAGGTAGCGGAGCATTGTCACCATGTTAAGTGGGTTTATTATTCCCATTCGCACAAATCAGTCGCTTATTTATTCGCGTGGTATTGCAGGGCAAATGGTTGTCTCGCGTTATACTAGTGTAGTGCAGTAAAGCGACTTTACAGAATGGTGGTATGTATGAGCCAGCATGCAGGCTGCTTGATTGTTGTTGTTTTTTGATGATACAGAAATTGTGACGAATTACACAGAGACAAGTGCAGGTGTAAAAATGGGTGCTGCACCCTCATCGGTTCCTGGCTGTTGGAAAAGTGTGGTTGCATCTGGCTACCTATGCTATGACTTATGAGCACTACTGTTTTTCTTGCAGGCAGTGTTCCTTGAGCTGACAATCAGGACTCCCCTGCGTATGACACAAGTTGAAATGAAGTCTGATTTCCAGTGGAAACAACGGTATGAAAATGCAATAACTAAAACTCATTCATTCAAATATTTTTTTGTAAAGATGGCACCCAGGCCTGCGCAGACAAAAGTATGATTCACTTGTAAAAATGCGAGGCCTTACTTCAAGTGTTATTATGTTATATTTCGTATCTTAATTTGCCTCATGTTTATGACTCTTTCTATCAGTTCGTTACTACATGAACTTTATGAATTCACATACGATTTCCCCAGCATGGAGCTTTGTAGTTTTGCAGTTTTGCAGAGTCAACAAGAACTCTTTTTCGAAAAGAGCTCTTTAAGAAAGCTCCAGTTGTTAGTGAGGGCTTGTGCTTCTTTTCTTCGTCTTGTCAAGTTTGAGGTCTTCTTTCATTATGAATGTATACCAACTGCCCAGCTCTAAAGCCTATTAATTTTAACCCAATAACCCTTTGAGTCATTACAGGTACAGACCTCCGGGAATGCCACTTGAAGATCGGTGCAAGTTCTAGATGTATCCTATCCCACAACACATTTGAACGAGAAAAAATGTAAGTTGTCGATTCCTTTTTACGAATAGCCGAGGAAGAAACCACCGGTAGAAGAACACCTTACTGAAATGAAAAACGTTTCGGCTTCCACGTGGGATCCTCGTTCAAAATGAAACTGCCAGTACAAGGGGGGTGGGGGGGGTGGAGGCAGATGTTTAAGTTCAGCCAAAAATGTGACGCAGACGGCGTCAGCATCATGAAAGCACGTTTCCTGAGTTTAGTGCGACGTTCGCTCTGTTGCGTGTAGTGGTGATTCCAGATGAAGGCGCTCAAATGTTCTTGTTTTCTCTTTTGCAAATGTATGCCAGTTTATCTCGTAGCCCAAAGTTTCTGCCTGTTCTGGGTGAGCATGCAGAAACATTTCGCGAGATAAACAGGAACACGGCACGATTAAAATTCGGGAAGGTTGGCCGATATGACTATAGTGGCTTCGCGTTGTTCTGAACAATGCGGCCAAATTACTCTGTGTAACGATTACTGAAATGATGTGAAATTATTTGAAAGGCCGTAAATCACTCCTTCTCTGGTGTGGCCTTTCATTTCATTCTCTGGTCTCCGTCTTCATTTTCGTGCAATATATTTTCGTACTTCACATGCCTGTGATTGGTGTGAGGGGCTTATGGTACACTGGATTTTGTTCTTTTTCTGAAATTTTCTGTAGATGGCTCTTCACGGTGGGGAAATCCAAGTGAAGGCCCCTCACATAGATACCTCCATCTGCGGCAGCAGGGAACAAGTCATTCAGATGACCTTGGGGAAATCTTCAGCGTGCCCTGATTTTGTGCCTGCTTGTGTACTACGTAAATTGCGAAGCGTATCTCTGAATGTTTCCAAGTGCCTTTTTTAATGCAGGAAATTATAGATCCCTTTAAAGTTTGTCCAAAAGACAGATTGCAATTGGCCTAGAAACTTGTTAGGCTGCATAAAAAACGATAACTTGGCGTGGGAATCACAACTCAGGTGGAACTGTAAAGAGGAACCTAAGAGGGAAGTGTAAAGATGGATTCGTAAAGACAAGTGAATTCCAGTGTAATATTAGACTCTCAGTCAAACAGAGAATGCAGGGAACATAGCCATAAACACTGCTTTGTATAAACAGTGAATTTGTAATAAATGTTCTTTCTACTTTCCCACAATTTGTGTTTTTTTCTGTGGTGAAAACAATTCGAAATACTTGCATACATCCGTGCAAATGTTGAGGTAAAGAATCTGTATATTTGGCCATGTTTCTGAAGGTGTTCACGCAACATTTATTAAATAGGTTTAATAAGGATATATGAATAAACCGAGTTTTACCTGGAAGTCTAAAGCAATATAGGAAACACCAGTTCCCCAGGAATCCGCACTCGTCGTAATACTCATTAAGGAACGATAATACATTGGGGTGGTTCGCAGCTTTGCTTTTTAATAGCCCACAGGTGTTTCATAATAATAAATGTGAATGTTCAAAACTACTGATGCCAAACTTTTTAAAATGTGCTCCTGTTAAATGCGCAAATATGTGTGCATGTACTGCAATTCCCTTTTGATAATCATGGCCTAAGTTGTCAGACAAGAATTTTGGGCTTAAGGCTATGTTATAACTTTGGCGTCCTTTTGAAGTATGCTATCAAGTGCATGTTTCCACTAAAGCTTGGTTTCACTAAAGCCTAATGTTGTTTAACTAAAGCTAAAATTCATACCCGCAATTTATTAAAGACCTATCATGCATGTTTGATTCTGGTTTCTTAAACGGCACAAAGCTGATGCGAACATCAAATTTAGTTATGCCTGTTTATAAGACTTGGGCGTTGCTTGGGTGACAACCTTGGTAACGATTATCGAACAGGTAATGCAATGCATATATATTAGGACAACATTTTCAAGCTTTTTAGTACCGCAATTTTAGGAATTATAAAAGTAACTTCTCTTTTAGCCGCAGCCGTGTGGCCGGCAGTTTGTTCAAGGGACGGACAAAAGACATCCGACGCAAAAGTTTAGACGGCGCAATGGACAGCATGGTCGCACATATCGTCTTCCACTAACGCGATGTTTGTTTACCACGCGGGAAAGGCGCCTTCGGGGTGTCGCCACAGCGGCGCCGGCGAAAGCGCGCCTGGCGCGCAACATGACACCTTCCAGGTGTGTGGCCTTGGACTACGGTAGATGTAACTTATATAAAGGTATACATGCTGAAAGCGGCAAAGTAACCGATAACTGAGCAACCCTTACGTGTATACGTATATAAGGGTTACGAAGATATAGGTTACATTTGTACCTTATAAATTATAGGTTACAAAAATTCGAAAATGTATACCTCTATTAAGGGTTACCCAGCTTAGAGTGTAGCTTCCGCGCGTAAAGCATCACAGTCAAACACACTCAATCGTCAAAACATCAAAACACCGTCATATGACACAGGCAGCGTGTATATTCTAGCACAAACTGAAATCCGAGAGCCCTAAAAGATATCACACTCATCCAACGACACATTTTATTGCTTGTAAACTGCCTACACGTATTCTCCAAAATTAGTTCCCCGAGTGATCAGCCGTTTCTTGAAGTCGAAAACCAAAAGGAAAATGAGCCCGCAGCTTATGTGTCTGATTACAAAAACGTTCGTTCCTTGCTTTCGCTCCGCTCCGCTCCGGCAGTGAATTTCGTATCCAGTGGGTCTGGTGAGTCCTGTCTGGCTTAAATTTAGACGAGCTTTTTTAGCATTTCCGAAGCTACAGAGGGTTTTTCATACCCGTACGAGCTATTCTGTTTCTTTCGAACTTGCAGATCATTAATTTTTCGATGGCTTCATTAACCTACCTTGGTTCTTGCTATAAGGCAATAGTGGTCACATGTTTAACGATACACTGCATTCGAATATTCTAACATTTTAGTGAGGCTTATGTTGAAATAAAACCTAAGTTATTTTTAGCGTTGAGTAATCGCATCCCCGAAGCACTTTTCTACGGCGTACATATCCGAAACAAAGCCGCATTTTTTGTCCTCACTTCAAAGCAAAATCAACCTCTCACTGTGAAAATATCAGGCCTCAGAAAAGCAACAATGGAATTCACTTGTGCTCGACGTGTTCGGAGGTGACCCTGATGATGGGCTGCTGACGTCGCCGATGCCCGTAAGAGCGGCCACGAAGCGCGCAGAACTGCATCACCGGGTAGGTCTTGTTGGCATTTGAGCACTTTACCAAGACGCAGTTGTTTTTTTACTTGCCCTAAACGTTTTATTTGCTTAGAAACGTCCCCATAACAAGTTGTTTAGGGCGCGGAAAGGCAAAGAAAAGTGAAAGGTAGCCGCAACAAAGCATGAGCCCATATCACGCACGCAACGCTCAACCCGTAAACTCGGCAGAAAAGCGGCGGCTGGCGCCACAGTGATTGCGAAGGTCGAGGCGTATATAGCCCATTAGCCTTGCCCATTCCATCAAACCGCCGTAATTATGATTCGCAGATTGTCAGTAGAGAGCTGGAAAATAAATATTTTTAATGGTCATTCACCCGCTCGTAGGAATATTGAACGGCGAAGACCGCCGCCGCGAGAAGCTCGCGTTTGATTCAGCAATTATTGACTGCAACGGCAGCATACACCCTACAGTTCCAAATTACAAACTGAGAGGATTTCCCAGTAAAAATGGAAGCAGCCGTCATGTGCTCATGGCAGGTTTACAGTTTTCATTGGCATGATGACCTCACATTCCAACCGCTTAGGCAATTTTGGGTGGCGCCAGTATTTTTTTTTTTTTCTCGGAGGGTACCTTCTTGTTACCCTAAGGAAAAAATGAAACAACGCAAGTACTACTAATATCTCCCTAACCCAGTTTTATTAAACAAGTGATAGCCCTGGATGGTGATCACGATATGAATTAACTGACGAAAATTTAGCCAAATTCGACCTCACTATCCAACCTAACAAAACGTCATGTCTATGCTATCCTTAACAAAGCCTAAGTCAACGCATCCCAGCAGGAGTCCTGTGCGTCGATCGCTTTTGAATTTGATGCTTGTTGAGCTCACCGACGATTAGACCTTTCCACTATCGGGTTTAACGTGCGATTCCCTGCAGTTTTTGCAACATCCCCAGAGCATATGCAGTAGTACACTGCAGTGCCGCTGCCGACATTCGACCAACCCATTTCCTTGCCGCACATACGGCCGCCCGCTGTCACGCCTTCCACCACGTAACGCATTCTGGATGGACGCAAAGAGAGGCACAAGTTTAGTCTCAGAAAGCCTTCCAGGCGTCGTCTTTGCTGCAGCCAATTAGTATCGCATGATCATGACTGTAACCTTTCATCTTCGGAATATACAAAGTAACAGCAATTCTAAGAAATCCTTTTTCATAAGTAGCATTCGCACGCCGCTTCTTCATTTTACTAACGCTAAGTTTCTTCTGTTGCATTGAAGCAGCACGTGAACCTAGACAGCGTATTTTTGGTGTCTTGTTTTTACTTTGCACAAACGGTAGAGGGGGCTAGAATTATTAAACTGTTATTTTTCCGGTATTGGTATTTTAAACATTATTTATAATTTTAAGCGACTGACGATGGTTGCCAGATTTGTGTATCAGTTCTAAATTCTGCATTTGTTTACCAATATCCAGATTCGAGGACTTTAAAAGTGTTCTTTGTGGTTTGTTTTGTTAACCCTCGGTCGTTTGTTTTTTCACAAAGCCAGTGTACGACTTTGGCCAAATGCGCATTACTATGCAAATATAAGACATTTCACGGTTATCGTTTTAATGGTCGGCACAAAAATGCTGACGCATTCAAAGACGAGTGTGCATAACAGTGCCAGTACGCGTTGTGTCGAAGGGTAAAA